>JABFPN010000325.1:0-52266 GCA_022817305.1 Leptoteleia sp. ZL-2020 | reverse complement strand
TTTAAGGAGGTGGCCCTTGGCCCTTTCGAATTGAAAACGCCGTATTCAAGCAAGGTACTTGCACCCCGTTTGAGCCCTTAGAGCGACTGACTGTCAGTTGTTATATGAGTTGCAAGTTTATGTCCCAAAATCAAAGGGTTCCGTTCTTTTTTTGGGGGTGTTTTTCGTTCGTCTCCTTTAGGGAGGTTGCCCTGGACCCTTTCGAACCGAAAACGCCGTATTCAAGCTAGGTAGTGGCACCCCGGGTGAGCCCTTATAGCTAATAGCTCTCTTTGTATGCTCTGCATATTTCTTTCCCATAATGTCCCTATATCGCTTTCTAAATCTCCCCGTCAAATTCCTACACGATCCCAATTCGTGTATATTGTATAATTTCCCATAACTTTTCAATATGTTCCCCATAACGTGCCTATAACATTTCTATAATATCCACGTAACTTGTCTTAAACGTTTACATCATTAGTATAATCATTAATTGTTCTAGTAGCATTGTAGTAGTCGAGTCAGCCTTTGTTTACATTTTTCGTTTTGAAAAACGTTTGAAACTTCAGCCTCATATCAACTTAATGATATTCCGTCGTAGTAAAAAAGTTCTTTTTATTTTAACCAAATTTTTGTGATAATACGTGGATTTTGTATAGAAAATGTTGATGAAAATAATTTCCCACTAATTATAAGAAGAAAATTTTCATTTATATTGCATCTTTACGTAAGGAATACTTATTTTTATGAACATTTTAACTTGAATTTAAGTTTTAACTTTATAATTTATTCGATTAAAAGCTGATTCTTTTCCCGCCTAAAATCAATTGATAATATTTTAATGAAATATTATCCTAATCGTATAATAAAATATTATCTTCAGTTTACAATAATAATAGGACGGTTGGAATGATCTACTGAAAATATTATACCAATAATGGTAAAACGTTAGGCGCCCCTATATCGTAGGGAAGCGCTAAGCTGGCTGGCTAAAGTAATTATTTATGCATAAAATCCATTGGTAAAATTACAGATCGCGCAGACAGTGACGCTCAGTCATCCGATTATAAATTTGGCGGGGGGGGGGGATCGTACGCTTATCGTATTTAAATTATCCGGCACGCGTTGCACCAGACGGATTTCGATTCGAATAAATCCAGCGACTCATTTTTCTCCCTTCGGGATGAGCGTCGCCGCGTATTCATTTAATAGCAAATTTATTTACTTCGCCGTATTGAAAAAGTAGCCTGCCACTGGCATCAATAGCGGTCTCGGCCGAAATTTACGAAAGATAATGCCCGCTACGGCTTATTGTACACATTATTTGCATTTAGACAAACGGTGCTTTTTGCTCGGCCATTCGTTTCTTTATTGTATTTAAAAATTGATGGAAAAAGTGTGATGAAAAATGAACACGCACGCAAATCTTGTTATATACAGGGGAGTAAAAAAAAAGATTCTTTACAAATTGTTGAACTGTGCGATAAATGAGGTTTTAAAGTATTTCGAAGGGAATTAAACAATGTTAGTAAGTTAAATTTGAGGTCAGAATTTTTAGGACCTAACTCACTGTAAATGAATAAAATATGTTTTAGGGTGTTTGATATTGATATTGCAAGTAATAAAAATGTATAAAATATTAACACTTTGAACGTAATATAATTATAATTGCTTCACTCCAAGTATATTTAATTGTATATTTACAATGAGATATTAAATTTTTATATGCTTTTTTGTAAGATTTTTACTGCTAAAAAGATATAGGTCAGTTATTATTCCATCAACATTATTTGGTTTTAATTTTCATTAAATTAGCAAAATTCCTTGTTATTATCATCAGCGCCAACTGCTTCGCGTATTTTTTATTGCGATTTAATTTAATTTCCACTTTATTCGCGATGCATTTTATTTGTGAGATAAAAGTAGGTAATTTTATACATATTTTGTTCACTTTACGATTTAAATTGTAAAGTTAATGATCTAGACCGTTAATTTTATGAATGACACGGTAGTTTCACGGTTGAAACTTTTATTACACTTTGCTAATTTAACGAACTGAGCTGTCAATTTAGGACAGAAATGTTTCACTTAACAGTCAGTTCTGTTTTTCATTAATATTGTAATTAATTTGATGTACTTAAAAGCAAACTTCTTGAAGTACGTATTAATTGTGAAATCATAATTGTTTGTGCAAAACATATTTTAATTACGAGCAACGAAATATACAAGTTGTTTATTAGCTTAAAACATTACCCTCAGAGAAATTTATTAGTAGTTACTACTATATTTTATAATAACTCTAGGATAGGTTATGCGTTTATAGTATGTCTTATATTATGATACAGTAAACTTTGGTATATACAGTTTAAAAAAATATTTAAAAAATGTGTCGTTATCTAGGAATAGAACTCGTTACCTCGCCGTTACTAGTAGCACCATTTACCATCACTCTACAATGTCGTAGAGAAAAATACTAGTTTTCGTTAAACTCTAGTGTCAAGGAGAAAGAGAGAAAGAGAGGTGTGATATGCCTTATGTAAGGCATACATTTTTAAGCCTCAGAAATATTAATAAAAAAAAACTACATAATATAATAGATAAAATAAATTAACACATATCTCCGAGATATTATAAAACCTAATAGGCAACTGTTAATAAATTTCTCTCGGTGCATTTACCAAGTAATCCAAGGTGCGAATAATTATATTCATTCGCTCATAATGTCGTGCGTAAAGAAATAAAATTAAACTTAAAGAAGTATAGGCCATTATGCAAACTTTAGACGCGAGGAGCAATTTCGTTTTTTTGAATTTTCCCGTTTGCGGAACGTTACGGAAAAAGAAATGGACAGTAATATAACGGAATGGTGTGTTGCAAAATACTCGGCGCCGTTCGGTAATCGCGCAGTAGCATGTTCGCAAACACTAATGACAATGATATAAATACCGATACCACTAACGTTGTGCGATGTTTCGCAAATAAAGGGAAAAAGCAACGCCGAGTATTCATGCCGCGCATTTACGAGATCGCCATTTAGATTTTTGTTTGCTCAGCCTATCTTTTAGTGTTTGATATTAATAGAAGGATTAAAGTAATTTATTTCGACTGTTCTCCAGCCAAAAAGGAATGCATTTGTCGCACGTATCGCGGTTAAATTGCACGTTTGCTTCATTTTACTTAAAAAGATTAAATTTTAGATCAGCTTCTAGAAATGGCGAATTTAATCGTAATGACCTAATCTGAACCCCAAGTGAAAATTTTGAAAGACTATTGACTGGGGTCTTATTAGGTTGTCCGAACTAAATTCTGGACCCTGGCTAGATATACCATATTTAGTGGTATGTTACATTGGGAGAAATATGACAGAAAAAATTATTGTTTTTATCTGTGTTTCAGATGTATATCGTCTGATATCATAATATTATCAGATATATCATCAAAAAAATTACAGTTTTTTAAAAGCAAAGGAACTAATTTTAAATGTTATATTTATAAATGAAACAGAAATTTTTTTCCTTTAAAAAACTGTAATTTTTACTGAAAGACGAATATACATCACACAGTTAAAAGCAGTAATTTTTTCTCTGATATTTCTCTTAGTGCATGTTTTCCGATAGGGGCTTCTAAAGAAAAAAAGAGTAGCAAGTAATATTGTAAAATTTTGTAATCATACCTTTTGCGTACTGTCTTCCAACCTTTTATCATTCATGTACCAAGACAAAATTGCGGGTGGCCTGGATCCAGTACTCATGCAACTGATGTCGTATGTTCGATCTGCACTGAGCGGCGCGTGCTCGCTGCTTAATATACTTATAGTTAACGGACGTACTGAAACAGAAATACGTTTTTATTAACGCTAACTTCATTTCCAATTGTAAATATACATGTTTAATATAATACACATAAAAAAGTGATAAGATTGTCATAATGCTTATATAATGAGCCACATAATTTTCTATTAATTTACGGATTCTCTATAAAATGTGAAAATGTTTATCATTGAAAGTAGTAAAACATAAAAATCATACAATAATACTAAATATTTTTAACTAAAAGGGATTATATAATTTCGAAATTATATTTATAATTAAAGTGTTAACATTTCTGATATGTGTTCAGATTGATATAAAAAATTATTGTTATTACATTATTGTGTATAATATCAAGAGTTCATTTAAAAATTGTTGTAGATGGAGTTCAATGTGAACTAATTCAGAATTTAATATGAATTCATACTGATTTCACGTATGTACCAAATATGAAGGGAATTCAAAATCGCATGTGAATCCAATGCGAATCATATCTACTACATAAGTGAATTCAAAATGAATCTAAAATGAATTCATTCTAAAATTCATGGTTGTCCGGACAGGTTCTTTTTTCGACCAAGAATCTTCTTCTTTGAAAATAATCACTTTGTGACTACGCGTTTAAATTATTGTAAACATAAAACGTAACTTAGTTTTCAGGTTCGATTAAATTGTTGCCAAAACAAAAATTCATAAATAATTGCCAAGATAACAATTAATTTGACAATATCTCACACTGCATTAATCACTAATTATTATTGCAAAAATGCACAAATTACATTGCCAACAAATTTTCTCACTTTATTAGGCCAAATTCGATTACTTTTTGATCACGCTTATTTTTACTCCGAAATGGGAACATTTGCAAAAAAATAACTAACAAAACACAAATATAATTTCTCACATTGTTCGGAAAATAAAAGCGCCCATTTATGGGCTCTATTGCGTTAAAGCCATAAATTCCATCAGATTTCTTAGCAAACGTTTAAAGCAAATAAATGTAATTCTTCCACAACAACGGGTTTATTAAATCTTCGTTCTGTAATTGCAAGCCGCGTTCCGACGATCGAATTAGAGCCAACGGCGGAGAACGGATAAATAATTGTAATCCGAAAAGGAACAAAAGCACGTCAGATATCAATAAAGATTGCACACGTCTCAGTCGCGAGCTTGTCGCGAGAAGGGACAATTATATCGATAAAGGACATTAATCATGTCGGGCAATGAAGTGGAATAGGTGCTCGCTACAAAGGCCGGAGCCCGTCCCTTTCCTCGCGATAGGAGACTGGAAAAATGTTGGCGCCCGAGAGAAAAGGCGGTTACGAGGGCGGAAACGGACGGTTGCGTGGCGAAGGGCACGCGGGGCCACGGGGGGAGGTGGGCGCGCAATCGAACCGCGAGATTTCCCATTCAAGCGGCGTCGGGAGCGCAGCGCCTGAAATTAAACTTTCGCGACTTCTAACTTTTGACTTCAGTGAAAAATTTTTCCGCCGCTCCTTACTCTTTTGCGCCCACTTCTCTTCAAATAATCGACCATTCAAGATGGAATCGCGAGAAATGAGCGAAAAAAAAAACGTGGAGAAAGAAAATGAGGAAAAAGAAAAAGAAGGAAAAAAGAGGAGGAGGAAGGAGAAAGAGGGGCAAGTAACGAGCGAAAGGAAAAATATGTTTACTGTTACTTTAATCGAGGTTTGGTGTTAAATGTGGAATAACTTTCGGCAACTCGAACGAGGAATCAGCGAGTTCCGTAACTTTTAAATTATATTTGTAATTTGCCAATTCGCTTGTTTGACTTTTCACGACTTCCCAATTGCCGCGACATTTTCGGCGCTTCGTCGCGCGCCTTTTAAACGTGGATTATATCCGCGCCACGCCAAGCTGATCGGCTAATGAAAAATAATAATTACGCTTGGATCCGCGGGTGAATTTGCGGGCGAGGCGCGCAATTAGAAAGTGCGAAAATCTTTGATATTTCCGCTATAATTAAAGGAGTTTATGCGAAAATGCGACACATTTATCGGCATAATTAAACGTTAGTTGGGGCGTTTAAAGCGGAATTGTTCAGGGACCAAAATTGCCGGCTTTCTATTTACGGCTCGATTGCCTTATTTGGCGAGGTGGCGTGGGAGCACCGATTGTGGCGCTGTTGATCGAATTGACCGTGTAACTCGTGATATCTTAACACGAAAATACCACGGGACAAAATACCGCGCTGCGACTTTCAGCAATGAAACCCACCCTTGCGAGTTTAAAAGTTGTGTCGAATGGTCGATGTTGCCCGGCGGTAAGTCGCTCGGATCCAGTTAAAAATACAGATAAAATCAAACCGAGATTGAGAGAGTGGGAGTAACGAATGTACGAACCAAGCCAAACTTATTGCTATCATAGATTGAAAATACGTTCGGAGCTTAATCCCGGAGCTTACAGTCTAGTATTGCGTATTTGTTTGTCCCGTGTACCGTTTGTAGTTGTCACAGTGATTTCCCCATTCCAAGTGTGATGATATGAGTATAATAATAATAATAACAATAAAAAAAAAACACAAAACTATAGCGCATGAAAATAAACAGATCAGAACTAGGGGTTCGTGACATTTGCTTCCCTTTTAAAAATTCAACGTAATATTTTTTCAAGTTTGCTATCGTGATTAAGATTTATATGAATATTTATATTCGTCACATTTTATCGATACGTTTTACTGTTATGATATACTATTAAAATTTTCGTTGCGTTTGTATTGTTGATTTTCTTTTAGGAATGAATATAAATACAGAGAGATATATGACGCATATAATTGCCGTTGTGTGGTGAACTTTTGAGATAACTATAATATTTAATTATATTTTTAATTAGTTTGAACTAACTATTAATTATTCTAAATATGCCTATTTGTTATAATCTTAGATATAATTCAACCAATTTTATGATTAATTTAAAACATTTATCATTGTTATTGATCGAAGCGTATAAACATGATATGAGGATTTATGTTCGTATAATATAAATCCTCAAACAGGTTCTAAAAAACCTAATTATATTCTTTATTATATGAATTTTCGATTTCATGATAAAGTTGAATTAATTTAAATGCGAAGACATTCTTCAGGCTTATAAATATAAAGATGCTTTTACGAGTTCACAAAACTGTTTGAACCTTTAAACTCAAATACCTTATAACGTTTGAGTTAAAAAAATACATTTCTTTAACATCTTCATTTCGTTGCACACAGCACAAAAGAAATTGCCCTTGGGAAAAGGTATACATTTGCAGATACACTTTTTCCTTTTGAATGCGAACATGTTATCCAAATTACTTTATGAATGCGAAGCACTTAAAGTACCGAGCTTTAAAGGCTCAAAAGTCGGGTTTCTTTTTTTACATGTTTTTGATTCATCATGTGTTTATAACCAGACATAATAAAATCCTCACTTTATGCAGATACAAAAAAATCATTTTATTTTTATTAGTATAATAGTTCTATGATAAATTCTGAACAGACCGGATTCTTATGGCATTCTTTAATTCGTGATAAATTCACTTCGAGAGATTCTCGTGAGTTTTAAGCGTTTATCATAAAAAATAATTAATTTATATTTAACTCTAATCCCCAAGTCTGATATTCGTCGATGAATAATTTTATTTTTATTGTTATCGCAGCGTTATTTTTAAGTTTGTAGATATTTTAAAATTTATGGTATTCAAACATGTACTTTGAATGCATATTTTATTAGAATGGTATGTTTATTATTTTTTCACGAGAAACACGATGCCCGCTGAAATTCAATTCCAATTATTACCAAGTTTTAATAACATAAAAATTAACTTCTATTTAATTTCCTCAATTATATTTTGTATTATCAACTTCTATTCAAATTTTTATACTTTCAAAAAACTTTAACGCGGATGATTTCACAAGTTTTTTTTAATGGAACTTAATTTATTGAAAAATTTGAATTGAATTTGATTTGAAATTGAATTGAACTTTAAGATATATAAATTGATAATTTCAAAGAATTGAATTTCCTTGCGGAATTTAAATTACAAGTATGATGATTATACTGAATAATAATATAGAATGCTTAGCCATGTTGAATTCATATGTTGGATGATTTAAATGTTGTAATATTTGCAGACTAAGATTGTTCAATTAGGAACTTCACAGTTATTTTAGCAATTCTCTTGCGTGAGCGAACGCGATTAATATTCATAATTTTTTGTGAATCTACGATTGTAATCTAACATAATCCTTATTTAGCGCAAAAAAATTATGAGCCCGAACCATGTCTTAACATGGCACGATCGTAAGTCAATCATGATTCGTTTACGATTAAATTTTAATCAGATATGGTCTCATTTTGCAAATTAAAATTAGACATAATTTTCATCCAAAATAAATCACAATTATTTCGTTTACTGGGAACGAAAATCATTGAACAATGCAGAATTCTCGGAACATTCGCTTGCCGCGAATCGGTCACTGTCAAGCAAGCCCCTTTTTTGCAGACCCTTCTCCGCGCGATCACGAAATGATAATTACGTAAAATTTCGCGCCAATGTTTGCCCCGCGGCATTACCACTGTTCCCGTCGTTTCATCTTTATTAATTTACTGTCTCGCAATTTCACGAGTGCCATACAAAGCAGCGAAATACCGCGGAATGCGAGCTACGGCTGTTGTGTGACGTCGGCGTGGTTTTTCTTTTTCTCTCCTCTTTTGGAGAGCCGAGCGAGACACTCTCGACACCGACGGGCGAGAGAGTCTGAGAGTACTCTCCGGCAGGTTTTGAAAAGCACTGTCTCCGGTACACAATCAAGCCGGGGGCCGCTCGAGGGCTCGCGCCCTCTTTCGGCCGCATCGCACTTTATCCCATTGGCGTCCTTGTCGACGGTTACCATCCGCGGCGGCTCCTTCAGCCTTTCCATCATTTCTTTCTGTTTAAGTCGCAAGCGGGGCACCCCCTCCCCCTAATAGGAGCCTGGCCCGGCGTCACGCGTTAATGATCCATTCATCGCCCTCGCCCTTTCTGAAACGCGTGGCGCCAACGCGCGGCGCGCACCTTGCGCCACCGTCTTAACGAGGGCGCCGCGTTTACTCAGACGAATTTTCCAATTCCGCGCTTACTCCCCCGAGACAATTGGTCGCAGACAATAACCCGAGCAATTTGCGCTAGACCCAGTCAGCGCAAAATTTCCCGCTAGTATTATTTTCCGTTTAATTGCTCGCGTCTAGACAACTGTACTCTTTATTTTGGTCTTCCTCGTTTCAATCACTGCGACTCCTGGCAACGGACGCAATTGAAGCATTTTTGTAATCAGTAAAACGCTTCTTGTTCGATAATACGCTTAGCGACAAATGCAATGTTAATTTCAGCCAAGGCGGTGAAAAAAGAATCGGGGCAATTTTTTAAAGTTTTGATGGAATTCTGGTGATAACAAGAATAGTGATTTTTTAACGAAAATTTAGATAATTGGGACTAAAATGTTATAATCGTCCCGAAAATAAACTATTTGTATGTAGAGATTATTGTTCGTTTTTCTGAATGCGAATAAGAAATTTTGTTCTAACAAAAAATGAGACATCTTTTATCTAGCTGTACACTGAACACGAGCGAAATCCAGCCCATATATCAAACTGGCATTTCACATCCGGACAATTTATAGACAAGTGTCAATTAAATGAATTCACTCAATCTATTATACAACGTTCCAAATATGACCAAATATAATTTTTTATTAAACAAGACTACCCTTTTTTCTTGTTTCAGTTCGCTGACTCGTCAGTATTTAATAGTTCTTGTTTGAAATTAAAATTGTAGACGTTGCCAATTTGAAAGGATCAATGTTTACCGAGGTCTCGAGTATTAGATGTATTGAAAAATCAACGATTCAATTAAAACTTTCAAAATAGTCGAACCTCTAAGCGACTCCCAGGTGACTTTCGTATATACAGAAGGAAACCGCACCGAGTAGATGTAAGCGGAGGAACCGAAGGCAGCGGCGTGATATCCGCATGGATTCGATGTAAATCAAGTCCAACGTTACCCCTTCGCTGGCCGACACAATTATCAGGCAACTGCTCTCTAATTAAGCAAGCTCGATTAATCCGCCGTTGGAATCCACACCGAGCAAAATTTATAGACAAAACAGCCACGTTTCCAACTAAAAATCAGTATTGCTATAATATGTACTTCAAGTGTACGAGCATATTAATAACGTCTGCTGCAAATTGTAACATTTCATCCGTTATATTAGCGAAACTGAAATTAAGATTAAAGTCAAGAAAGCGAAGATTGGAAATTATTCCTAATGTCCTATTTTGGAACAAGAGCTCGCTAAAATTGGGAATAATTCAGACCCAAACAGAAGTGGTGCTACTGTCTCTTATATGGTGGAACAGTACTTAAATTTCTCGACGAGTCACTTAATGTAAGTGCAAGTTCTTATTGTTTTTGGTAGGAATCTTCGTCCAATATTTTTGTTTCCAATTTTGCGTTCTTGTATGCTTTCGGCCTTCTTCTTACTATGTCCCTTGTCTTCGATGTCAAATTCACGCTGCTTCATATTTTAAAATCACTTACGACAATTTTTCTCGCTTAAGACAGACTTACTATCTGCTTCCACGAGCAATCGCAGTTTCAAATTCAGCTGTAAATTTCCTGAAATTAAATAAATAAATCAAAAGCTGCCACAAATGACGTTTATTCGGTACTAAAATCGACATTTTCGAACGAAGAGAAATATCTGATGATGGTACAATATCGCTAATATTTCAAGGTTACGTTATCGAGCGACGACCAACATTACGACGCGACCTTTTACATCCGATAATTTTAACCATAACTTAACGATGGCGCCATCTTTCGCCAAACGGCGGAGACTTACTTATAAAGCCAATAAATCAATTTTATTTCCACTTTCTTGCGACTGTCTTCATTTTCAGTACAGAAGTCGCTCTCCTTGATCCCCCACACTTGCATTTTACCCTTTTATTTCCTTTTTCCGTCGCGTCTTTTGCTTCCTTGATATTTCTCTTCCATCGCATCAGCGCCGTATATGTATCTCATTGTGTTAGTATGCAATTCGCGTTCGTTCGGGTCGATAGCCGCTATTTCAGGATTTCGAATATCCTGAATTTAGAGCATAATCGTTACGACCGTTGAAACTTCAATACAAGAGGTTCGTTGAATAGAATGTTAATACAAGTAATTTTGAGTACCTTGGTCCCTATTAATGTTGGATCCATGGTAAAATCTTGCGTCATAATAGACGAGTAATGGCACTTCGATACAATACTCCTCGAGCTGTCAACGGAACTTCGTATCAAGATTAGTTTGTAGTTACAACGACTGAAATTTCATTATGGTCTCGTTATGCACTTATAGATTTCGGATTTCGTACTTGCACTATTCGGAGTAATCAGTTATTGTCAATTTGGGTTGCTTTTTGTAAATTGGAAACATTTCGCTTTTTGAAGCGGCTCGCTAGCGAATTCAATAATGGCGTTTTCCATTTCAAATTGTCACAAATAGCTATTCAAGTTTCGTCTGTTTATTTTGTTATCAACTGGCTTGTTATTGAACGCATCCTAGATTTAATTGATAATCGTTATTAAATTCCGCAATATTTTACATATTTTTAGTTATCGTTTTGTTTGCAATTATTTTCATTTCAATTGTTGTAGTTATTTCAATATTATTATACGATATTAATATTCCACTTTATAATATTATAAAAAAGGAAATAGATTATAATTACTATAATAGATTACAACTAGTCTAGTTTTTCCCGAGTGTATAAAACTTGTTTTAATGGCAATTTTTTCCATTGAAAATCAAAATTTTGCATTCAACATTACAATTTTGCAGGCGATTAAACGGGAAATGATAAATTTTTTCAACAAATCTTCCACTCAATTTAGTTCAAACGTAAACAGTTCAACTTTCCGTGGTATTTCAGTTGACTCCTTCGACGGAGTTATTATTAAATTTCCCATTTAACGTAATTCAGTTCTGATTCAATATCCCCGCAGCGAGATTAGTTAACTGCGATTTGGCTATTGTGATTTTTCTTTAAAAGCGAATTGTTAGGATGTCTTTGTTGCGCGGATTGCCAGACCCACGCTCTGTACCTTACCATATGAGATTTGTTACGAAGTAGGACATGACTGGCAGCAACTAAAAGGTACTTGATGAGGGCGAAGACGAAATACCGATGATTCCACAGAATGCAACGTTACTTTTACGCAATTGCATTTATGAGCTTTAATCCTTTGTGGGGGATCCGGAAGAGCTTTCTAAGTAGAAAAATCAAAGTTCAAAGCGCGCAACAAAGCTGCTCTTAGATAACGTTAACATTGCTTAATACCAACGATTAGGGGTAACATTGTTTCGAGGCTATTGCTCTTCACGCGCACATTGTTTCGTTAAATAAAAAGCTGCCGGATTCGGTTTCTCGATTGAAAGATCCAATCGCTTTTTTTTATTAATTCGATTTTAAACGATTCGTCAAGGGAATGCACCGGTAGAAATTTATCAACAGTTGTCTACTGTAAGTTATAATAACTCCGAGACATCTGTGCAAAATATAATAGTAAATATTAATACATTTTTCTCAGTGTACAATCCAATCGTTTATGTAAACTAAAAAGTTATTTGCCTGAAATAAGGCAATCGCTAATACTGATTACATTTATTGCAAAACGCATTATACCTTAATGAAAAAATAAAACTTCGGTAATATTGAAGCAACGCAACGAAAATGAAATTAGTGCATTGTATATTTAAAGAGTTCATTTAATGTCAAATAATTATTTTGGAAGCATAGCTTCACGGATGTTTTGTTTAATTGATCGCGCAATATTTCGTTCTTTTAATTTCGGCGGACAAAATTGTCGGGATTTTAGAATATATTGTTTTAAATTCGTTACAGTGTACTTTCAATATTGCTTACGAAATAAAAATGCTGAACTGTTCGTCGAGCGATCAAATTGTCAAATAGGTCAACACTTGCGCAAAAAGAAAACGACGTAAAGTAAAATAAAATGGAAGTATTCCAAAAATCGGGGAGGTAAGTTATAGAATGTTTAAAATATTTTCCAGGCTTCAAAATAATCATTCAGCCAATCAATACTATCAACAATAAAATTTGCGTTATACATTATTATTGAAAATATTTAATTTTAAAGAATAATTACATTTAACCGATTGTAATGTTAATTAATTTAATTTAATCATGAAGTCTGTTACGTTAAAATATTAATATTAATAATGAAATTATATATGATTGCAAGCTAAATAACGATAATTAAAATCATTATTCTTCAAAATGAATTATTTTACGTTGATATTAAGTACCACTTTGAACTGTCCGATGTAATTAATATAATAACTTTTAATACAAGAATTTTCGTAATAAATTGACTTTTGATCGGTATGTATTATGAACCCACATAACATTTTAAAATCACAGTTCAAGGAAAATCGATGAATACAAGCGGACCGAAACCTAAATTCAGCCGCCAAATTAACTTCGTGCTCCGTACGAATTGACAAATAACACCGTTTAATAGAGTTTTAACTAAAATCATTGGTGTCTGCGAATTGCTTACAGAAAGCAAGAAATAAAAAAAAAAAAAAAACGTGAAAAAAAGGGGCGTTAAAGTGGTGCATTTGTCCGAATGAAAATGTAGTGTTTGCGAGTCGTTTCAATTGAAACGGAAAATAAAAAGGAAAAATAAGAGAATTTGTCACTAAACGCGATTTGTCACTACGCCCCCCTCCCCTTTGCCGCTAATGAAATCACAGGCGATCGCAAAATATGACGCTCTCGTGCGGATATAAAACAAAAAGCATCAAGAGAAACGCGCCATCGGTAGTCAGCATCATTTAGAAAGATATACGTTTCTTGATACAATCCGGATCGATGCCTGCAACAATTGCGACGAATCGTGGAATGCGAATAACGATCTTGCTGCGAGACTCGCAAAATGAAAACATATCAGCGATGGCGATCTCTGGACGTTTCGCCGTTTCGATGCTTGACTAATGCTTTTCTGGAATTTCAATTTCAATTGCGTCTGATGGAATTACGCCGGGCATTTAATTGCACCGTTCGTTTAAACAATGGCAACGCGACCGGCTACTGTTTGCTACTATTTTATTATAAAAATTTGTTAATTGCGCCGCACTCTTTTCCCCGGCCTCGACAGTCGGCGTAATTAGATGTTTCGTACTACTCGGGCGCGCATTACTTTCGTATTTTAATAATACGAGCTAATAATCCACATCGCGTCGAATTCATTTTTGTCATTTGTCAACCGAGGAATTTGCGCGGCGGGGGAAAAAAAAGACGAATGGCGAAACGGAGAAGGAGACGCGGGGAGAACAATGAAATGGAAATGTAAAATGAAGAGGTGGGCGCGATCCGCGACTGCGTCGGGGGATTAATTATATGTTTATAATTTAATGAAAAATCATGCAGAGAATTGAGTAAATGTTCGCGATGGTATTATTATAAATTTCAGGTAACTTTGCTTTTATTAGGACGGGTACTTTAACCGTGCTTTACATAGCAAATGCTAAGGGCAATTTAGAAAGTTTCGTAGGATTTAAATTCCCTGTTATTCCCGTTGAATTCAGTACATGTATAGGAAATTGGCAGAGGGGATCTACTGACTTATTATGGTCAGGCATAATATCAATGCCAAAGTTGATACAGACTTGGATCAATACTGTTCACTGAAAAGAAATTGTTCAGTACTGTGCCATTATTTAAACAGTACTGGCACAGTGTTATCAATACAGTCCATATTTGTACTGGCTTGGTACTGGGCCAGTACTGCTAACTCTGGCATTAATACCGTGCCTTCGGTGGGCCAGTAGAAAATTTCCTACTGGGATAAATCCAGAAGTTCAATATTAAATCCGTTTAATACGTAATTTTTCACCATTTTCGACATATTTTCTCTGTATAATTCTAAAACTTTTACTGTTCAATTCAAATAATATATAAATCATTGTTAAACTCGTGAAATAATAATCGCGATAATTTTCTTTTTGACAATACAATGTGGAACCTAGTTAAATATTTCAAAACGATGATATTCGGATTTTTTTTATTTTCGTAAAAAGATTGCGCAATATGCACTCGCTGTTTCACACAGCAAGTGCTTCCCCGCACATAGGAATGGAACGCTGCAAGGCGTAAAACTAAAATTGTGTCAAATTTAAATCCTTGTTGGAGCACCCTGTAATAAAATAATATCCGTACACGGGTTAGTTATCTTATCCTACTTTCGGGCTTGTGGAATTTTCACGAAAAAGTTCTGACTTAGTTTGCCATTAGTTGAATTTAAATTACTTTGTCTATGTCGGCGCAAAACAAATTTTTTCTGTTAGACACGGATATGTAAATACGGCGGGGCCGCTTTTTATTTTTTTTTTATACATTTCTTCTCGCTTTTGGATGTTTTCTCGGTTTTCTTCGGTTGCAAATAAAATGACATGTGAAAGAAACGACGCAATAATGGTAGGTGTAATTGAATGCCGCGCGAAATTTTTTTTTTTTTATTTCCTGCAGAGTTTACATGTGATACTTAATTAAAAAAAAAAGCATTGAAATCCTGGTCTTTGAAGGTGGCAAAGTAAAATGTCCAACGATGTTTATCATAAATGAGCTTCTAAAATGCAATCAAATTTGTCCAAGACAAATAAGTGAAAATTCAACCGAAGTTATATTAGAATCAGTGTTTCCTCTGCCGTCTCGGTGCGCAAAAAGAATGTCATGAAGTAAATTTAAATTCTCGTGCGAATTGGTATTAAAATTTTGATGTCACTCCGTTCGTGACGTTCTTTTAATTAGATATGCCTGAGTCTGACACGAATACGTATATCGCGCAATTGAAAAATTTATTTTTATTAACTTTACATTAATTCCCTTATTATTTTTTAATAATAATACGATTATCTGAAACTGCAAGTACGATTAAGTTACAATACAAAACTAATAATCTAATGCGAGTTAATTTTAATAAGGCTATTTAATACGTTAGACGTTGTTTATTACAACCGAAGCATCCATCACATTGATCATGCGACTAGCAATGATATTAATATACTTCTCAAGTTTAAAGCTCGCTATGCAATTAAAATTCTCCTATTACCGTGCGACTGAAATACCGTCTCATAATCTTTGCCTTTCATCGGGGACATTTTACGTCTCGCCACATAAATTTCCGTACTAAACTACCCACGCTTATAACAACGGGTATATACAAATAAATAAAAAAAAAAATAAAAAAGAAGGAGAATTAATTGTCAAATGTGCTCTTGATCGATTGAAATTCGACGCCATTAAAGTAATGAAACGTTTTAAGTTAAGCCATTGTGCGCGGCGTGATCCCCCGATTTCGCGTGCGCACCGCACCGCGGCTTAGGTTCTTCAACTTATCACGAGAACCTCTTGAAAGCTCACGGATTCTTTTGAAAAGCCAAGCGAAATAATACCAACTTGAATGTGTATACGTGTATTATTTTCCCTCTGTATTTCTTTATATTCCCCCGGAAGAGAACTCTTGCTTAACTCGTGCCAGTGCACTGCTTTACCTTCCGCGGATGCGCCCGATGCAACAAACTGTCTTTCGTTTTTTCCTTTCACCGAACGCCGACGGAAAGCAGAAAATGCGGCGCGCGAGAGATCCAGAAGTGTCGCCACTGAGGGCTGGTTAAATACTTCCTTTGCCGCTTCGTTTACCGGTCTTTCCTTTGCCCGCCGTCAAAAAAGTCCATTTTAATGTAAGCCGTTGAAAAAAGAAGGCAAATAAATGGAATACAACATAAAAATAAGAGCGGGGACAATAAATTGCGGTCACTCCATGCGACGAAAGAAGTTGAACTTCTTTAAGATCTTCGGTATTGGACGCTGTAAAGGGTACTTGTGCTTGTGATTTATATATAGGGATTTCTGCCTTGTGTTATAAGTAATAGTCATATATAATATGGATGATTTTTCGTAGACTATACAAACGCGTATGCGCGTATAGTTACTCGTATAGAGGAACAGAGTATAGGACTTGTAAGTATTGGTCATAAGTATTGGTGTAGGTTTAGTGTCACGAAATTAGTGTCTTTTTAATTTAAAATAAAAGTAATTTGTAAGATAATGACCAGACTTAAGATTTTTTACCGATATTTAGTGATAATCAAAACAAGTTCACACATTTTTTTTTTTCCTTTAAAACATATATCATTATAGTCTACATTACTTTCCCAATATTGTAGAATGGCTGCCTGCTAAATTATATTAAAAAATTATTATCCATTTCTTTTATACTGTAAACTCAAATTCGGTAATAATTTGCTTGAAGGACAAATGTCCTAATTAATGGAATTGAACTACTGGGCGCCTTTGTCTTTGCAATTAAAGTGTAACGAGGTTCCTGGAAAATTTAATTCCAATTTGAAAGAGACAGCTTTTCGGTCCTTCGAGGCGGATATGAATTTGTCGGCAATCTAAGGATACGTCGCGTACTTACAATATAAATCGATTGAAACTGATGCCGAAAGAGGTTGACTGATGTTATTGTTGGAAGCTTGACACGTGAAAATTGCATGAAGGTCCGACCTAGATAAGTTCTTCACGAGCAGCGTGTTCCGTCTTAGAGCCGGAAATTCTCCTGGTCCGTCTTTTGATTCCAACAATGTTTCGCCTCGCCACCACCTGACAGTTGGTTGAGGACGACCTAAATAAGTCCAAGCATTGTTTATTAATAATTGATATGTACATGAATTCAATGCTTATACATAATTCAGTTTGCGCGCAAAGTTTTGATTTTAAATTAAGGCGCATTTTTCATTTGGTAGTGAGTTTGAATTTATTAAAACGGCGTTATATTATGATAAATTCAGCTTGTTGAGACTCTCTCTCTTTCCCTTCTTTCTTTCTAACTCAATTGCAAGTAAATAACAGGTACTAAGAGGAAATGGTTCATGAATTATTACTTTTCCTGTCTTTATTGATTTTGTAACGGTTATTAATTTGGTGACATTTAATATAATTTGTAAAAGCACGTCACATAATGAATTATATATATATTGCTCAATAAAATATTGAAACAAATTAAATACAAAGTCACTTTGAAAAGTAAAAGAAAATGATATTTGAAAAACGTTCAATTCTAAAGTTTATTTAATAAAATATAAATAAAATGTAGCAAATTTTTTGCTTTTTATGTCTAAAGTAAGATACCGTATATGTGTAAGAAAAAGTTGAATATCATTAATCCTTGATATTTTTCATCTTAAAGCATCTAAAATATTTCACTTATATTTTAGCAAAAGTATATTGCAATTAATAATTTAATAAGAAAGACCTTAAATAACTCGTCTGGAGGGTTTTAAAGTGTTATAAATGCATCATACATTCAGTCGATCATAAACATGTTTGTGAAGTTAATGTAATAAATAATGTGCATATTTTAGACCATAAATACTCCGCAGATGGCGCTGAAATAACTTGCACATTAATAACTAGAATGTATTAAATTATATTTATTCTGATCGGCATTTCGCATTCCCGGTTACTTTTTGTTGTTCAACGTTCAATTACATCTTTTTTGTTTCTTGCATCTTATCGAGCTGAAGAATGCTCAACTACTTGAATCGTCAGTGATAAAACTCGGTATATGAAAACTGAAGTGCCGCGAGCAGATAAAGCAGCTACGCATTAATTCATAATTCAAGGGTTGCGTGCAGATAATACCCAGCGTTGGAGAATATTATAAACAGGCGGGCATATACCAAGAGCGCGTTAGCGACCTCATTACTTTTTTCCCCCCTTTTCCGCCCCTCCTCAAGACCATTTCCAAGAAAACTACACGACACAAATTCGTGACGAATTCGCGATAACGACGTTTTCATTAACCAAACTATTAGCCTGGTTTTTAAACGCCAAAACTGAATGCGTTATCCGATCCAAGGTCGCGAAACTGGCGCTTATTTGGATGCTTTTTTAAACGTCTCGAGAAACGCGACCCGCAGCTTACTTTCCGTCTAGACATGCAATTGAAAAAAAGAGGAATATCTGCGACGTTTCTTGTTGTTATGCCGCGAGAGAAAAAGTTCTAGACGGGGAAAAAAGGAGGGTCACTTTCTTCGCAATTAATAATGAAAGTGTACACGACCGACCAAATCCTTTTTATTACTACTTGTCTGGCTTCGTCTTGATCCTTATTTGATAGGTAGGGATATAAATATTATGCGACAAACTTTTATTCTGTGTAATAAAAAAAATATTTTGTTTTCTGAAGAAAAAAATTTATTGAAGTAAATCTCGAGAAAAATAATATCAATTACGTTTTTCAAGAAAAACAAAATTTAATTGATATCAGACTTTATTAGAGAAAAACAATTAGTTTCTTTTATAATCGAATTTTTCTTATCAGTTGATAATGATATAGTTTTATATTTAAGTTTTGAATCTAAAAATGTTTACCTTTTGAATTATACTAATTATTAATATATCTAGGTATATCAAAGTTTAGTGAAGGAATTTTTTAAATAATTACTAAATTACTGAATGCACAACTCTTCGCGATACACAAATATTATTCAAATACTGGATGAGCGTAGACAAGCAGAATGTCAATAGGCAAAGATTTCGTGTCCCTTTGGACTTGAATTATAAATGTGTATTTTCCAGATGCATTTTTGCGTGAAGTGAAAATTTAAGTGGAAAAATAATTTTCAACGAAGTGCTTATAAGCATTATTTCTTGAAATATTTTTAAATGTATGACTGCATTCCATTTAAAACAAGTGACACAGTTAATTTCTGCAAATTTTATATTCCAGTTGCATAGATTGTGCTGGAAAAAGTAACGACAATATGCAGAATATTTTATAGGTACAATGTAAATATTGATCGTAGAATGTAGTGTTCGTTAAATATCGATTGTTTAGACTATCGATTTGCTGTATTTTATAACGTTTCGTATAGGCAATAATAATAATTTATTTATTATTAAACGTTTTATTAATAAATAATAGTGAAATTCCCATAATAATAAAACGTCCGATAAATAAATTTATCGATATTCAACGAATACTACTAGAAAATGTCTGACAAAATGCTGTAAATAACGTTATGAGTATAAATGTTCAAAGTAGATAATATTTCATTTACTGCATTAAAAATGAGAGTAAATTTGGCACTTTATGTTTTGAAAATTGTATAGCTTGCATAATTCACCAAATATTGTTGTAAGAAGATTAGATATATTTACACGACGAAGTGTTTTTTCAAAATTAATTTAATATTTTACTTTAAAAACTGTATTCAGTTGAGATATTTATATAAATAATATATTTTCTAGAAATCAACAGTTTTTCATTCAACAAATTCTGTTTAAAATATAGCATGAAAATAATTTTTTATATTTAATACACTTTGTAATAGTTTTTTCACGTTCTCAGTCATTATTATACCTAAATTATGTATCATTACGTGCACGTATAAATATTTATGTAAATCATAGATTTCGATGTGACAAAACAGTTGGGATACATGACTAAATTTAATAACTTATATGTTATTTTTAAATAATTTTGAGAAATTACAATTGTTTTTAAATTGTACTCAATCATATTTTTTATTTTAGTTTTATTTTAGTTTTAACTATTTTAATAAAAGCACGAGATGAAACATCAATATTCCTAACATATATGTGTATTATTGAAATTGTATCATACGTTATTAGTTTAATAACACGTGCGCGGACAATAAGAGCCGATCGTAATAGCACACAACTAAGTTGAACATTTTGTTCGATGAAGGTTTCTGACGTGCTATCGCAATCCGAAGGTACATGTCTGTACATTTAATTTGTATGATATTAATGGTAATTTATATTTCTTTCTATAATAATATAATTACTGTGTAAACATTGTTGGTTTTGTTTCATTTAAATAAATAATTAAAATATTTCATGTCAACTTTTTGGGACTTCAAATTGTATGTTTTCAATGAAATTATTCAATTTTAAAACTGTTATTCTTAATAAAATGAGTGACAATTTATATTATATTAATAAAGTATTGATATGAAAACATTATTTCTAAACTAATTTAAGTTATATAATAGTTAAAAATAATGAATTTAAGAGAAAACAAATGTTTTTGGTTAACATGCATTATTTTCTCCTACAAGATTTGTTAGTATTGAAATTCTTGTTTTATAAAGAAAAGTTCGTATATCGAGGAATAAATACAAATCAATAATGATGCAAGAATAAGCAGAGAAAACTTTACCAACAATTCTTTATCAAAACCTTCATCACAAATATGGTTGATTATTAAAAAATCTCTTATTGGGAGAATTGACGATTCGCTGAACAAAGTTTTCAATTTTAAGAAAGTTATTGATTTAATATTTACATTTACAAATAAAGAGTAGCTTTCAGTTTTATATGTAAAATTTGATAACGTTTCTTTGATTATGCTTTGTTTTTAACAAAAATCCATTCTTGCAAAATTAAAAATATTTCTTTAGATCAGTGAAATAGCTTTATTATAACATTAAGAAGATACTTAATTACAAAATTTTCTGTTTCTTAGAATTATAAAAGCTTTTCCAATTATTTCAGCTATAAATCATATATTAATGATTTTTAACATTATACGTTAGCTCACATAAACGTGAATAGTCTTACATATTTATAATCAATTTTTAATTCAAATCGTCGAGTACTAAGAAAAATTAACATAAAAAAAAGGAACTCTCAAATAATTATATATTCCAGGTAAAGATTTGAATCGACTAGCATTAAACTTTCAAGTTCTCTGCAAGTTTTATAATGCTGTTTCCAGTGGATAACTTTCAGCTTGCAAGTTAATTAATATTGAATATAATATTATGAAAAATAATAATATAATAAAAATGTTGATAAATGGAAAATTAAAATTAATGCATCTATTATAACTACAATAACCGTTATTGTAATATCAACGGCATGCCAATTATCATCCCCATCAATAATCAGACGCGGAGGCGTACATATAAAAATCCCAAAAACATTGCTAACCACAAATGGCGAAATGTGAAAATTTGGTTTACTCATTTCATTATGCATAGCTGTATACGAAATTCCATTATATATTAATAAATGACGATTAAATGTACAATTACTTAATTTTAACACACAAATGAAATTTAAAATGTTCCTGGAAACTTTATGTTGTTTCTTTTGTTTATTTATACACTCTATAACATTACTACAATCTTCTATTTGATTCAAATAGAATCTAGTTCTCTCAAATAGGAATCTATTTCAATCAAATAGATGGTTCAGTTCTACCAAAAAGATTCCATTTGATTTAAATAGCAATTTTTTTTCAGTGCATGAATAGTTGAATATAATATATAGGATATTATATTCTATTGCAATCATTTGGATTATTTTTAATTATAGACCAAATAAATGTGAAAGAAAAGGAGGGCAAAACCACACCGATCATATCGCGGAGGAGAAAAATTGTTAAGCGTAATTTAATTCAATTAAATCCGTCGTCTTCGTTATCCCTTTTTGTTTTATCGCTGGCATGTAATAAACTACCCTTATCCCCGTCGATATTTTTACGACGGGACAAAAATTTTTGTTGCACCCCGAAGTGGGCGATAAATTGTTCAATTATATGAAAAGTCTTACCTCCCGACACAAGGCACGTAAGCTTCATATCGCCACCTTCCTTATAAGGCCCAGCAACATTATGTACATTTTCTCCGTGCTCATCTATGATATTCGGTTTGCTCGGTGGCACTGTAACAGAAAATCGAGGGAAATATTCGGCATTTGTCGAGGAAAAGGATCGCATATATCAAGGCACTCGCATCAAGAAGCACATAAAACCATTATTAAACTTTAGCACGAGGGTCGTAAATATTCACAGGAGGCTTGCAACTTACGCTAAAAGCGGCGGACACACTATCCACTTTTTGCCCGCTATTCATAAGATTGATATATTTGCATTCAACTTTTTTAAACAGTCATCAATTCTTATTGGCTTAAAAACCCCGTACCCTCATTTTCATAATCAATATCCCGCCGCGGGGCTTAATTGCCGATTTTCAGTCGGGGCGTTTTAATGGTTTCATAAAATCTTAATTAATTAACCAAATTTAAAGGTCGGCCGTAAAAAAAAAAAAGAAAAAATAGAGGTATCAATTAAACTTTTACTGCAATTTCATGGTTCGGCGGGATCGCGATTAAATATTTTCGAGCGATAAACCGGCTCGATAATCGACCCTCGACAAACGTCTTTTGATGTCACCCCTTCTAAAGTGTTTGACTTTATGTCGGGTCACAATTTCATTGGTCAAAGTAGTAAGCGTGAAACGTATCACGGGGGAAAAATGTTTCTTAGGATCTACCGTACGTGTACTGATTCTAACAATATTTTATGGTTGACATGGAGCTACTAAACCGTGTATGTACGCAGGGGAAAATACCATTGCAGCAATAATACTATTGCGTCAATAGTATGTGATATGTATTCACGATTTTAATAATCCACATGTCATAACTTGAGGTTAAAATTAAATTGGACTTTGATGGCGCATGCGATGTTGAATCACTTGTAATTGAAACTTTGCAGTGATACGCGCGCCATCTCTGTACATACAACAATACAAGAATAGCTACCATTATCCTTTCGTCTTCTCTCCGATCAGCGTGCATCAATCTCTCGCAAAACGTTAAGGCCAATAAATTTCCGTCGTAATTAATCGCAACTGGAACGTCGGTTTACCCAAGATACCAAACACCTTTGAATTGTAAGTGGAATGCGAAATGCGAGTGGCAAAATGTGAGCGGCCAAAGGGAAAGGGGGCAGGGAAAAAGAATATTATTTCTTTAGGCAAGAACGTGCGCGCGGGATGGTTCTTACGGCGAGCCCGACTAAATGGTAATCGAGTACAAACAGGTGGTAGACGGCGAGCTCGCTCGTCCACGCCTCGAGGAATTCTTCCAACCCTTCGCTTTCAAAAGGTCCGAGTTAACAGCCCCGGGCGTCCGCGAGAATCAAGATAGACGGACACGCCTAATATGCGACTCCGAAACATACGAGCAAATGTCTCGGCTCCATCCAGACTGACCTAAAATAACAAAATATATCCCTTCCTTATGGCTCCATGATGTTTCCACTCGTGTGTCATATTTCTTTCGAGCTGGATCGTTTGTTATAGAGGAGGCGCCTACTCGCGATTTTATATTTGAGAAATTACATTTCATTTTCGAGTAAATTATGGCATGTTTCCATTGTTTTGGGGAATTTTTGAAATTAAAATCGTACTTAAGTTTTTAAGCATTTGCTTTACTGTATAAAGAAAATAAAATGATTACTGTATTTTATGATTCTTTTGGTAATTATGTTCAAATTAAATGGTATATTTTCCTCCAAGTATCAACAATCCTACTAATGTTCGTTACATCAACTTTATTTTATGGCATAAAGCAATATTTTTTGCAATTTTGATAGATTGCAAATTAATTGTCGGAGTAAGTTTGCGTAACCTGAAATTTGGTATATTGGAATTGTAGTAAACGTAAAGGGCAAAGAGCCTGCGACGAGAATTTAGGTTTTAAGTTCAAGCATCTAAATTTGCGTCCACGGAACTTTAATATGATCCCTTTTCTAATGCAACGTATTTTATATTTTGCAAACGCGCGATAAAAGTTGAACAAAATATTAGTATTACTGAAATTATTATTATTATATTGTGCCAACAACATTTTGGTGTGATTTTGATAACTTGTTAGGTTAAATTGTAACAATTTCTCATTCTTTAATGTATTTTTATAAATTATTTTCGTCAGGTAATTAATTAACATAATTAATTAACAATTAGAAATAAAACCTAATTTACATTATATATATATCAAAAAAGTTTTCATAAAATCTGTTAATTTTTAGTAAATTATAATGTAAACAAATTTTAGAACAGATTTCTTAACTTCGTTTAATTTTAACTTGTTTACAAAATGTTAGCATAAAAATACGAAAGATAGAGAGAAAATGTCTGAAAATTCGTTGTAGTATACATTTAATATTTACTTAACATTTATATTTAAATTGTATACAATTTTATTCTAATGCTAAAGTCATAAACATTCTAATTTAAAATTAAAATTAAGTGTCAGTTTATAATAGTATTCATCTTCTTAATTTTCTATTACTATTAAACTTATTAATTTTCTAATTGTCTCTTTTTTTTTCAAATCTGACCTCAAAATACGCCAGCTTATTGATTTCTTCGAATACCCCAGCTACTAATAATATTTTAATACTTATTACCTCATTAATATTACCATGCAATAATACGAAGTAATTTATATCTTAAAAATTCGATATTCTTAAGGAATTTAATTATAATAAATTAATTATGACAATATACATCTTTTTAACTGGAGCACTGCATATTTAATTCAGTAATCGAATACTTATTTTAATTAATGAAACGTTTCGATTGGTAATTTAAATGGTAACATTTTTCATATCCAGTTCTGCTACAACCCAAATACGACTATTAATTGTCCCATTTTCGGAAACATCAGTTGTAATTAAGCAGTCAAATATTAATTATAAAATTCCAACACAGTGCGATAAAAACAATAAATAATGCAAACGAAAATTGGCAAACATGAAACAATTCTTTTTCAGTATACATTTTCATTACGGAGAAACAAAATTATTGCAGTCCTTTTAGAATTACTTTAGAAAATTTTTTAGAAATTACTTCAAAGATACACAACTAAATTTCATAATCAAACGTGATTCGTCTCAAATCAATTAATTATTAATGCCATTTCAGACAAATCTAACGCCATTCTTTCTACGCGCGACCGATTTCCTTTCAACATCGACGCAATCAAGCCTCTTGGTGGCTAAAATAATTTATTCATAACACATTGAAAACTCAGGGACATTACCTATTCTCTAAATCAAGATGCAAATGCGGAAAAATGCAACGAACATTTCCGTTTGGGGAAAGCGAAGGAACGCGAAAAGCTCGGGGCAAAAAGATGACCGAACATTTATAGTGTATGCAACTTAATTAAACGGAATGTGCGGCTTAATTGAATGCGTGATTGAAAAGCAGTCAATTTCGCGTAATCAAAAGTGTGGAAACGTGGAATTATCAATCAAAGATAGAATTTTCTATTTTAATCAATTTGGCCGCGCGGACTCATGAACGTAACCGCCGGGGATAATACGTGAGATGACAAAAGCACGAATTCGCTCGGCGGCCCTGCGAAATGACTCGATCGAATTCAGCCAAACGATTACGCCGATCCGCCGACAAACCGACCACAATATTTTATTGAATATCTGCATTTTCGAGCGTCACAATAATTTTGTACGCGAATAAATCAAACGAACGTGTCACTCGAGTCGCATGACGTTCGTTATAATGAAACGTCGGTTTGCAATTGTTAACGCGACGGGGATAATGATGTTCGCGGCTGTAAAATTGCCAGGCTAAAAGCAAACTCGATTCGTTCAAGATTTTATCGAGTGCCGCGCTTCCCCATATTATTCGCCCGGGCGTTCCATTCGCTTCTGTTTTTTCAAACTAATTTACCCGATCAATTTCCATTCATTACACCGGCAGAAATTTATAAACACTCGCTATTGTATTTTATAATAACTCGGCGACGCGTTTCTATTTATATCCTTCCCTTTGTTACGATATAATATTTTAAACAAATAGCACAAGAAAAAAAAATGTTGCCGAGGAATGGAATTCGTTTCCTCGGAGTCAATACATTATTCTCGCGATAACTTTTAGTAGAAAATTATGAACGCGGCTAAATGGCCCTCGCGAACCCATTAGCTGTCAAAATTTGTTATTACGTCATCTAAAATGTAAATGCACAAATAACAATTACTCTTCGAGTACTTCTTCCACGGGTACAGAGTTTTGTCGAATAACGAATTCCCTCTCCCCCCCCCCTCCCGTTGCCTCACAGTTTCTATCGGTGATCTTTTTTTATTTCTTTCCGATGAAAAAAGGTCCTTGAGTGCCACCATAAAGGCCACGGAGGTTTGTTAAGAGCTGAGAGGATTGACGGCGAGTGAAAAATAACAAGGAAAACCGCGGGCGCTTACGAAAAATATAAGAAGCCGCGGGAAATGTACGACGCAATATAAACAGCGATGAGTGGCATAAAAAGAGCGGAACGATTTAATGTGTTTCGATTAGATTTACAGCGATTCCATGTCAAATTGAATTCGCGGTGCGAGGGAAGCCGCCTCGGGAAACTTCGCCAGGCGACTTCCCTGCTCTTCTCGGGCAATTTGTATTTTTGTTCATTGAGTGGAAGAAACGGATGTCGAGTATTTTGCTTTTTAGGACTTGGACGATTCTTTCCAAGTTTTCTGGTTATTTCAATTAGACCCAACTGTTGGTTACCGTGCGATGAAAATTTATTTAAATCTCCGGCTAAAGTTGTGCGCGCACGAGACTGGCAAAAGAATGGCAAAAGAATGGCAAAAGAATGGCAATGGTATGGCAAAGGTATATATCGTTGAGATGCTATCATTGGTAGCATTTTCAAAATGGTGGATTCTATGTAGAATCCAAATAAATTCAATTTTTGGTATGCAAAATAATACTTAGAGAAAAGCACAAATTTTCACATCTGTGAAATATCTAGTATATTTCACTGATATGATATTTTTTTACAAGTTTTTCGTTGGTTTATAATGAAAACTTAATTAAAGGTCTCGATATAAAATATTAGTTTACCACGATACTAATATTAATACAGTATAGTAAGGTGGACCAAAGCCACATTTCAACTTGATTAGTATATCTACTTAAGGTACTATTGTATTCAATCTTCTGGTGTAATAATTTCACCTTCTACATCAATTAATTACAATCGAGGGATAACATTAGCTTGCGATCCTCACTTTATTATTATAATTGGATAAATTTCATTGCGTTACAGTAACGTGCCAGTCAAACATTTATAGCTTAATTGCTTCATATCCATCTCATTGTAGTCGGTACAACTCCAAACTTGGTCATTGTAATCATACCGTTCAATTGAATCAAATTTTATGACTAAAATTGGAAAGTTTTCCAGTCACCAATTTTATCGAATCATTCGACTAAGAATTTCTCTCACATAAAAACAGATTTACCAGTAACGAGGTAGAATTCAAAATATTTAATATTTTAAAACAGAAATGGGTCGAAATAGAGACAATTTACAGCGCTCCAAGGATCACCTTAATATACATTTTTATACTAGCCAAATTCAGATTTTATTTTGGATAGACGAAGTGAGTTTCAAATCAAGACGAACTGTACACCGGCATAAAATACTACCAATTGATTAAATGTTTCGTATTTCCAAACGTGTGACTCTTTTTTTTTTATCATTTCCTTTATTACGTTTTTTAATACTTTTTTTTATTATTTTGTTTGAGTTCATTACTTCTGAAAAAGGATATTTTTACCCTTTATTTAAAACCAGATACTTTTGTTCTCTTTCATAATTTGAAACTGAAACTTTTTCAGTGAAACTTTTAAACTACAAATGAAACATTCCCCGAAATAGAACAAAAATTCCGAGGTCGAAATTGAAATATATGAAGTATGATTGTTTGCGCCAATAATCTGTTTTTTATTACAAAACTACCGTCAATAAATTATTTCATTCCACCGTGCACGCGCGAAGCAACAACAATTCATACATTATCGCTTTAATTTTGAATTAAGCAATCCTTTTTTTTTCCCACTCCATTATTTAAATGATCCCTGCATTATTCATCGGCTTGTAATTATCCGGAGCGATCCATCGCTTCACAATTAGCCGACCGATCAATCCTTATACAATTGTCATAGATCTTGAATTGGGCCGATGAATGTTCGCATCATTATTTCATCGCCCCATTAAATGACTTTCGTTTCGGGCATTTTCATCAGTCGCGTCACTTTAATAATACATTACAATTTGTCATTCGTATTCGGCCACCTCAATTAACATAGCCAACGTTACCGCGCGTCATTCTTATTCCTCTACCTTTGCGCCAGGTCATAAACCGTCCCGAATAATTTGCACACGATTAAGCAAAAAAAAAAAAACGTAAAAGCCAAACCATAACTCAAGATACGAATCTAATCTTGGAAAATGGTGGGGGCGGGGCGTGCCATTACCTATGCGAGGAAAGCTGATTTTAATAATCTCTCGAGTTCGCTTAAGCGCGGGAGATCCGATTGATCCGGGATTCAAAGGGAGACGTTGCAGGATCGAGCTGAAAGACTAAGTAAAAGGCGAATGCACTGTAACAACTTGAGGTGAAGGGTTGCGCAGGTTTCATCCGTAGATAATTTAGTTGTTCATCGAATCTATCCGATGTGGAATGTATATATAGCTTGGATCGGGCAAATCAGATTGGAAGGTAGATCAGCGGTGAAAAATAGGGCGCAAGAGAGACGGATTGCGCGCGGACGACAGATAACGTTTAATGCGCCGGAAAAGTAATGCCGAGGCTTTGCACTTGCAGTCTGGTAACGTCGAAATTAATGGCACAATTAAAGGCAAATATTGATGCGTCCCGTTTTCGGTTTTGCCGTATTAATACGTAATGCTAAAACGTCTGTTCAATTTTCGCGTAATTCCGCTTTGAGCGCGGCGCTCCTTTATCTGGGGTTTTAGAATTTATCTAGGAATTTCGAGCTCATTTGTCGACGGGGTGGGGAGGTGATAAAAGTAGACTTTTTTTCAGGCAAAATTTTTCAAGATTTGTTATAACATAAGCAGATCACTTGTAATACGATGGCTCTTATTACATTTCGGAATCGTTAGGAATTGCACTTCCTGAAAGTGGTGTAGTTCCAAAAATATTGAATAAAAATAGCAAAAATTAACGTTGTGATTAAATATTAAGAGAATAATTAATAAAATAAATCTCGTGATGGTTAGCGAAAAATTGAAGTAATCTAATAATTAGGACTACGAATAATGCCGTTTAATATTGGTTAAAAATAATTTTGGTTAAAAATATCTTCTATAATAGGTCAAATTGTAAAGATGGAATATCTCTTGGTAACATAATCTGAGAATTTTCATTTTACAATATATATGCGCTTTCAATGATTTAAAATTTCTTAATTTACAACCGAGGTTTTAAATGAAGTTATGTTTAATTTAGACTGAAGCATAAAATGTTTTTCGGGACAATAATGCAAACGAACTTTATCTTGTTTTTTCATTCTCTCTCCCTCTTCTTTTTTCTGTTTACACTTCAGGTCTTTTCAAATGCGCTCCTTTGTTTAAAATTTTCAACTCAAAAACATTAAATTCTTCAGTGTCATTACTTTTGAATGCCCAAAATGGATTATAATGATATTTTAATTGAATCTTTCCGGAACAAATGGTTGCCTCGAATATGAATGCAAAACTTGACAATGCAATTGTGGTGAACAGTGAACAGATCTATGTTTCTGACCGTTTTTGATTAAATTGGTAGTTCTTACGGGCGTAATCTGGCCGGGACTTGTAAATCTGAATAGGCCACTATTATGAGAACAGATGTAATTATAAGAAGATCAGACGTCTGATTACTTTTGTAATTAGAGTGTGAAAGATTGTTGAAATAGTAACTTACCAATCACAACTAACTGGATCCGAGAAGTTCTCGTAGGACTCTTCATAAAATCCACTCTACACTTGTACTCGCCCTCGTCTTTCTCCTCGACTTGGTTAATGTTCAAGGACGCCGGCTCGGTGGTAGTTCTAAAGAATGCTCGCTCGCTGAGAAGATCACCCTTCCAGTGCGATTCCTTCTTTATATACTTCCCTCTCAAGTCATAACTGAAACACAATTTACAAAAGGTGTCTTCACTTGCAATTTCGGTTATGAAATTTAAGTAAAGTATTGATTTCGCTGCGAAACATCCAATGCTCTTAAGATTCTTCGACAATAATAATCTAAGAGTAAGAAAATTCTCGGAAAAATGTCGATACAAAGGCGGAGGGAAAATTTATAAATACTCTATAAAATATGATCATAAATCTTTGTAATTAATTATTCATTAACTTACTTATAACTAATTACCATTTATCGAGAATATTCAAAGCAAAAAATACTAGGAATTATATTTCTGAGCTGAATACTTTTCTTATTACTTGTTCCCTTTACTTGGATTATAATAAAATAAATAATTGCAAATACAAAATAATATCAAGATTAAACAGGTTACGCTAGACCAACACTGAACCCTTCCCTTTATTCTGAAAGAGCGCGTAAATACTTTAATCTCACCACTCACGACCCCTATAATCAAAACATATCTCAAAATCCCCTCGAAAAACTTATTCATGAAAATTCAATGCCGCAGAAAGCAACTGTTTTAATTCCCACCATTAAAGTTTTTGGAGGACAAATAATCTATAACCCTTCCGTTTTGAAAGATATTTTGAAAGTTCCTATCCAGATTTTCGAACCCGAATATACCCCACTCATTAAATTTTCGTGACCCTTTGTTTTGTGTTAAACCGTTCTGTGCATGTTTCATGAATATTTCGGAGTACTTTAAAGGTGCGGAGAAAAAGAATCATTCCAAACTTATTCTATAGCCGTTTTGGAATCAGGATCTTGAAATTTTGATAGGTAATTTACCGGTTTCCAAACAACTACAATGAGTTTGCTTAAACAATTTATTGTTCTAAATTTTAACACTGCTTACCAACTACTATTCAAGGCTGTAAGCCCTTTTAGTGTCATGGCCACATTAAATAAATATAACAATGTTTAAAATAAAACTTTGTTTGCTTCTCGTACTGAATGCAAGCAGAAAAAAATTGGATCAAAAATTAACGTATAACAATGTTGACGTAAAATCATTTCGTAAATCATTATTAATTGGCAAGTATCAAAGCATTAGTATACAGTATAATAATTTTTGTTCCATCTTTTTTCAGCGTGTGCATGTTGTTATTTGAAATGTTGGCCTTTGTATACATATAATAAATTTATTTATTTAACCAATGAATAATAAAATGAAAGTTTATCCAGTATATGTTGCAAATAATCATCCACTCTACAAAAACAACGATTTAATTTTAATGCTCAATCGTGTACAAATCAATGAAGTCAAACGGTATTGTATCGTGAGATAGAGTTTATAACAATTTAAATTAAAAATCCGTAAAAATATTTGAATTCGCCTCACATTTTCGAATTCGCATTAAATTACTGGACACAATAAAATCGCGCCGAGATTTGATCCGAATAATATTTCAAAACTTAATATACTTCAGCCTATTGTCACACTATCAATATCAATATCTCCTTTCCATTATACTTTTTAAATACTAATTCCGCGGCCATTTATTTCCATCGATCCATTCGCAATCCGTCACCACTTCCATTGATTCATCTTAATCCCTCGGCGTTTTTTGCCGGCTCTCCCTTATTTTACCCCGAAATATTCATATAACTCCGACGTACGGCCGGCACGAATTGCCCGTTCTTTTTCCGTGGGAAATTAGTCAGTAATCCCCCCCTCCGCGAGCAATCACGATCCCGGCACGAAGAAGGCTTCATGAAAATTCGGCGACGAACCGATGGCTGGGCAATTAAAGCGCGGAAGGTGCACATAATACCGGGGGCAAACAGTGGCACGCATCGTAGCCTCCCCCCCCCCCCACCCCGATAACTTCCACCCCGGGAACTCGCGCTGGAAATGAGCCCGAGACTTGTCCGGTCGCATATGGGGATTTCGCGGCGCGCCGATGATTCAGTTACCGGGGGCGTAATGCACCGACGGTTTGTGTACCGGCCAACCTCCCCCCCCCCTCCCACCGTCCCGCTATACGCCGGTCATTTGTACGTATTACGGCGACGCCGTGGCAGACGCGACATTTCCGCAAATTCGATTGCCATTACCGACATCCTAACGAACATCGCGTGCGCGTTCGAGCGATGCCATAATCCGAGGTCGCGGAAATGGCCCTATTAAAAATGTAAACCGGTTGAAGTAGGGTCCCGGTCGGGTATCCAAGCCTTACGATCGTGACCTGGCCAGGCATGTTGATAAGATCAACATTCCAAAAAAAATTTGGTGGGGGCCCTGGCATGGATACCATTGGGGTCTGTTTGTAGTATGGCATCCCAACCGAGACCATATCAATACCCGGATTATATCCCCAATCATTGCTCGATCAGGTTGTTCGATCTTTAAATCGGGCCCTTCTGTGGCTTGGGCGTGACCTGACTGATTACAGGTAATCCGGTTGAGACCACGCCCGGACCAGACCAAACAATCTGATCAGGTAATGATTGGGGGTGTAACACTGGGTATTGATATGGCCTCAGTTGGGATGCAACGTTACAAACAGACACCAATGGTATCCATACCAGGGCCCCGCCAAATTTTTTGTCAAATATTGATCTTATTGGGCTGCTTGGTCAGGCCCTAACCATGAGACTTGGATGCCCGATCGGAACCATACTTCAGCCCACTTTCAATTTTGACTAGGGTTGGCATATCGGACCCGGTACAGAGGTGTGCCGCGCTTTCGACGTTCCGTGGACACTAATCGTCAGCCGGAAGAGCGACTATTCGACGCTGCGAGCCCGGTTCGAGGCGTGTTTCCCGTGTTACGTTTTTATGATTGACGAACGGATTACGCTTGGGGGCGATGTCGGCTCGAGATTTTCCCCGCCGTAATATGGGATTGTCGCCGGTTGTTTATATTGGGCTTTATGTACGATCGGTGGCCGTTAGTGTCCGACATATTTACGACGGCCGTTCGGCCTTTTCGGCTTTGACTGTACAATTGTTCGCACGAAAATGATCGGATCAAGGCGGTGATGTGAAGATGATCGATTTATGTTGTCGAATGGTAATGAATTAATAAACACAATGGAAAGGACGCGATGTTTATATTACGCCGGAAGAGTCACGCCGACGGTATTATGTTATTTATTATTGCGAAGCAATAATGAAGCCCAACTTTTAAAGTAATATTGGAAATTCAATGGCTTTAAATACAGTGCGCGACTGGGAAGCGCAAATATTTTCGAATTATTTATGGTGTATTCTGAAAATGAATTTGTTATATTTAAATCTTACGCCGAGAGAAATATTTTAAAGAAATTACTTTTTCTCAAGTAAAGTCTTTACAATAAGCTAAAACCTCATCCAGCAATTAATGGTATTAAAAAGAAGAAGAATGTATTCTACACTCAGAGAAAAATTTAGTGCAACTAACTAAAAATTGTGTGGTTTATTTTTTCTAAAAATATAGTATAACTCAGTTAATATATTTAATAAGAAGTGTTAGATCAATTTCTGAATAACAGTTGACCGGACGAAAAACAATTTACTTACAGTCAAAGACAAATATAGTAAATTTAACTAAAAATTATTTAGTTGGGCTCAATTAATTAACTTTACTTCAATTATACTTTTATCGACAGCCTTGAACGCAATGATAGTCTTTTCGACATCATTTAAATTTGTATTGAAAATTAATCTCGTCCGCACATCAAATAAATTAAATGGGTAAAATTAGAAAGTAGACATCAACTAGCGCAAATAAATGAATCAACGTTAAAACGAATATTTTGATACAATTACAAAGATTACACTGCATTGTAGTACAATGCAGTGTAACACGAATTCTATTTTTACTATAACCACCTTATATTCAATAGTTGCAGATTAAAACCAGGGTAAAAACATTGTGATTGATTTCAAATGAAAATTATATCTAACTTTAATCTGAGAAATAAGACCATATGTGATTAAACTTTAGTCATAAATGAATCAAGGTTAAGGTGTGTCATATTTATGTATCAAATCATATCATATATATGAAAACATGCTATCATGTTAAGATTTGATTTAGACTTTAGATTTTTTAAGTTAAATATTAATCATATCCAACTGTGTCAAAAACGTGGTAACATCAAAATTCCATATAAAAGTTTTAAATGAATTAGAATGATGTGATCATGACGTGTTCGTAACGTGAGCATGTCTCGAACATGACGTGATCGTGGCGTAAACATGACGTGAACATGACTTATTTATCATTAAAATGTAATCAGACATAGCCTCAATTCGCAGATTAAAATCAAATCTAATTTTCATCTAAAATCAATCATAATATCTTTTTACCCGTGCGATAATACTACCGATGACACACTATGTACTCGTGATATATAATTCATAGTGTCATCATTATTATCCGGATCAATAATGAATATCCCGGAAAACGTTGCACAGTCTTTTATTTGACACAACGCACATCACACGATTCGTTACACGAACTAAAATTATGCGGCGTAAAATCAAGACAAATTAACGTACTCCCCCCCCATAAAACATATAATTTCAAAGCATGTTGCGGTAACGCAACGCCACTCTTTCGCAGTTTTGGAAATGTTCAACGATGAAATGAAGGATTTAAACGTCGACAAATTAATTAGCTCGCGATTGCAAATGTGTTCCGATGAGGTAAACAAAAAAAAAAAAAAAAAGAAAAAAACTAGCGATAGCCCATTTCGTCGCTCCTCGAAACATTTGTCGAAAATTCATCGCCGACAATTTACGCGCCAGCGCGCAAAGTGTGAGTTACAAAGTTGTCATCGAAATAATAACGTTTCGGGCGGACAAATTGAATGAATTAACACGCGCGCACGAGCATCGCGCCAAAGAAGTACCGAAGCTGCCAGGAGTGGGACGGTTACAATTGCGAATGTCGGCAGCGATACGCCAAACTACGCGGAGCGCAATTGGCAGCCGGGCGTATCTGCCGGGAAGTCGAGAAATGCTTCAAAATGACCGGGGGCAGGAAGGGAGGGGGGAGGTAAAAGCGACGGGCGTGTTTAGCGAAACGGTTATCCCCCGGACGATCGGCGCTAACTCGGCGGAATCTCGCGAATATGGCGGTGCACCACCTGTTCCGGATATTCGAGGAAGGCAAAGCCGGAGTTCCGGGGGGGAGTGGGGGGGAAAAAAGAGTCAATTAGTGCGCCGCATCGAGCACTTCAATTATTGTAACTGTGCGGAACCTCTTTCTTGATCAGTTTTTAACGATATTTGAACCGAGGCGTGAACCGGTTTATCACGCCATTTCATTTTCTTTTGTGTTCATTTAACGTGCATTTTATTAATTAAATCAATAAAAATATTACCGCGAAAAACTATTACCCTCCACACCTTTTTCGACCTAACCAAATCAATTCGCGTTGAAATTGTGACTTGTTTATTGAGAAATAATTGCGAAAATCGCAGAAGCGTTTGGCGAATGGTCTTTCGAATGGTCGTGCGGTTGAAAGAGTTTCAAAAATATTTCACTTTTAAAGACTACGAAGGTACTTTTACGATTTGAAGGTAATCGAATTTTCAAAAATTTCTATGTATAGATCGTGAACAAGTATGTGATCGTTGAATGTAATGATGGTAATTAATTTTAGTGGCAAAAATCATTGAATTTTTCTTTCGACATTTTCACTGTCGTATAATAAGTTTCGAACTGTCAAATCAATTTCAAATGGTAATAGATTTATAAACTGTTATATTTATGTCACTGCGTTGTTAGGAAAATATAAGACTGTCATTGATCTTATAATTTAAAAATTGTCAACGAATAAAACACTTAAGGTTTAATAATATACATATTATAAAAATCGTGCTTAATATAATATTACATTTTAACATTTCTGACCATATGAGTATGTCTGCACAATTACATCCAGTGTAGATATGTCTTTACTTATGATAGGAATTCAAATGCTATGTTTAAATATTCGCATGCTTCTCAAAGGTACACGTATTTCGTGCATACATATAGTATATACACTGAAGTTGGAGTATGTACACTCAGAGAGAAAAATATCAATTTTTAATAAAAAGTTTACTAGCCCGCCATCATACTTGCGAGGATATCAACATTTACTTGTCATTTCAATAATGTTTGTAAAACATAATTATTAAAATTTTGAAATCAATTTATTAGAAATAATAATACTCCATGCACGGAACGAAATATTAACAATTGCAAAGATAATTTATAAAATTATAGTAAACTACGTTATAATTTGTTTAAAACAAAATGACATCTAGTTGACAAAGCATAAATATCGCCTTCAAAATTGTCAATAATAATTTATTCGATATAATTAATGTAAATAATGTTGGCAAGGGTGATTTTTACAATTTAAATATTTTGAAATTCCGTTCGTTTTACGTGTATGCGAATCACGGTTGATAGATTAAATTAATCAATATTTATTTAATACTTCGGTATATGTAAGAAAAGTATGTATATTTTTATTTGAAAATATCGTACGCTTGCAAGTTAAAATTTGCCAATTAATATGCAAATATTCATTTACAAGTTTCTCAAAATATAATATATATTCAGATTACAAAGACTTAGAAACGAATAAAGAATGCATACAGAAAAGGAAAAAAAGAAAGAGAAGAAGGCACGAGGGAAATTGTACTTGTATATGATTTGTATACTGAATGTCTCATCAGTTAGCTATTATTGTCATCGTATATAGTTATGGGATCGCCCCGTAAAATTGATCCTCGAGTTATATGTCGCAATACGTAACCGTTATTGCGTTAATAAATTAAATCGACTGAACGTATGGTTTACGTACACGATGACACTCGTAGGTACGCCGTGATATCCGAATATCGCGTAAGGTCGCTCTTTGAAGACCATACACGCCATTCAACTATTACTTAGTTGGCCGGTGTTAGCAGTAAAAGCCCCAGTCATTTCGGCCAACTGAATACGAAATCAGCATATTAATGGACTACAAGCCAGCCTTTACGTGCCTTAAACGAGGCGTTGGAAATCACGTCGAATTCCACTTCATCAATGCATATGTATGCACATATGACGTACTTTATGGCCCCTATTAGAATTATGTAACTTGCCCCCAATGGCAATTAAAGTATATACCACTCGTCCAATCATTTATCGGTACTTTCGACTCCCATAAAATACCCCCGATTTAAGATGCCGACAACGGCATTATTATCAAACTCAAAATCATTTGTCATATCGTCGCGATAGATGTCGCAAGACGTCGAGCTATCTCGAAAGTATAACGAATCTTTGTTAATTCCCGAAGGTTTAAAAATCGCGAAATATTTCGTGTATTTGGATTGTATTAAATATGGAATGTTGTTTGGTTCAATAACACATCCCGTACGTGTGGTTTTTAAAATTCAAATTTTTATGTTTCACACCGCGGCATTCTTTACGCTTCTTTAACGCTTTGGACTATTGAATAGGCCTGTCAAATGTTCCAGCAGTTCATGAAAGTGTTTAAGTAGTTCAGAAATGAACTATTTCAAGGAAATAATCAATTCTTTCATTAAATCTGAAAGAAGTGAACATTTGAACTGTTGAAAAATGTTGGAACAATAAACATTAATGTTCCAACATGTTCGAACACGTTCATTGACAGCCCTACCATTGAATTTAAAATGCAAATGTCCGCGTTGGCATTTGCGCGGAGTAAGAATAACATTTTAAATTGTAAATTTCCAACGGGGCGATCGGGTTACTGGGAGTTAATTGAATGTTTTATTTGGGAGCCTCGGCATTGGCTGTTAATAGCTTTAATTAATGTGCACAGCCGACTTGGCAGGTAACGTGTTTTCGTATTGATCAGAGTGCCCCGGTCGAGGTAGTCGATGGATTATAAAAAAAAAAAAAAAGCGTCAGGGGCGGAGGCCGAGTTGGCTTTTCTCATGGCGGCCTGCCGGAAAAAGGACTTTTTCGGCCATATAATGCCCGAGATAATCTACAAAAGGGTTTAAAAGGTTGCGCGCGCCCGGCACATTCTTGGCGTTCGTTCATTTTTGCAAGCCGCTTTGCCGTAAACGTGAAAGGCGATCCGGTCATTCCGGTCTATCGGCTCGCGTGACTAACCGCGATTTTCAATTAACTGCCAGCCACCTTTTCTGCCGAGATCCGGCAATTCTATTATAAAATAAAGCACAACTCTCGTCCCGTCGGGCCAAGATGCAAAACAACAACGGCGACGGCCTTTTCAAACGATTGACGTACCCGTGAAATAATATTGTTATGTTGTCATTGTTATTTTATTATTTTCTTCCTTCTCTCTTTCGTCCATCGCCTTTTCTAATCATCAAAGCAAAGAATTAAAAAATTGATTGCTATATAATTAGCTTCGGGTGATTTGTGTTATTTGTCGGATGCCGAGGGTGAAGTTATTACTTTGTTTAAATTTTGTTTAAAAAGGTGAAAAACCTTTAAGGTTTAACATTGAACAGATAATGACCTAAATTATAGATATTCGTTGTTTTTTCAGTTTATATTTATTCGTCTCCACCAAAATTCTATATTTACAGGCAATGTATATTTTGGTATAGGTTTCTCTTGTATGCATACTCCTTACGAAATGTTTAAAATAAATTTTTTGAGAACTTGCATGTATAGAAACAGGTTTATGAATATTTGACTTTTGAATTTTAAACTGACAAATTTTAACTTGCAAACATACAATATTTTTTCAAATATTTTTTCACGTGAAAAAATATATTTTTTTCCTTACGAATATCGAACTATTAAATAAATATTGATATTTATTAATTTAATCTATCAACCATGATTCGTATATCTATTCGTAAAAGTAAATAGAAGTCCAAAATATTTCTGACGTAAAAATTATATTTGCCAGTATTATTTACATAAGTTACATTTAATAAATTTTCGGTCCCAACTAATAACATAATATATTTATTATTTTGATACGTCAATTTGTATATCTTAATATTATTTCTCAAATAACTTTATTTATAACCAAATATTTATAACAAAGTAGCTAATAAACAAATCACTACTGACCACCGATATACTGCCAGTCGTTAATTTAGACCATTGGTATAGTGCTTATGAAGTTAGGGTGTTCATTTATTTATTTTCATTAAATAAATTAATATAAATAATCTTGAAATGGCAGGCTATTCTTTTAACACGGAAAAACTATATAGCTATAAAAACAGAAGTTTTATGAAGTAATAAAGCTCAATTTTTAGAAATCGTCTTTTTTTCCACATTGAAAATGACTTCTAAAAATTAAGTACTTATAGATCATAAAAATAAATATCATTCAGAAATTGTTACAATTAAATTATTCTGTGAAAATAATTAAAAAATGCACTAATCTAGTAATAAACGACTGACGTTTCACCTTAACGTTGAATGAACACCTCATTTAGACGTCGCAGTAACGTGGAAGCGACATTATGCTGATGTTGTATACAATTATAGTTTTTAAAACAGACATTAAAATGCTTTCATAACCTTATAAACGTAACAAAACATCTAAGCATATAACCATAACGTGGCTGCAACGTGGGATTGTAAAATTTTCAACATTTATGAAACGATGTTACGTTTACAGTTGTTTAATAAAGCTGTGCGTTACACTCCTTTCTCTGGAAATAACATTTCGGTACTTAAGATTCGTTTTACCGAGATCTTTGGAATTTGTTCAAGTTTGACTTGCAACAAAGAACTAATATCTTGACGCACATAAACAGATCTTAATAGAGATCTTATCTCACTCCTTAAAGTATACTACAACTTTGCTCAAATGCTTCGTAATTTTTACAAGATAATCCCTTACTCCCCGTGTTACAATAACATTCATAATAATCGTCAACAAGAAAGTTTGTTCAATTACCCCCGCAATTATGATAAAGGCTCGAGAGTAACCTTTTCCATTACATTTCGCATTTGTCAATCATTACGACGATGACATACTTTTGTTATTAACAATGTTTCCCCGCTAATTAGTTCGATCGAAATGTATTTCTCGTGTTGCCACTCTAAGTGATTCCAAGGGTAAATCGTATTAAATGTTAATGCAACGAATTGTAAAATTCGAGTGGAGAATTTATTTACAGCGAATTGAACACCAATCAAAGGACGATAATTGCAGCATCCAAATGATCAACTAAACTCATTATTTCCGATTGCGATTTAAATTTAACGCCATTTTAAATCGCGGCTCGATCCGGAAAAAAGAAATACCATTCGAAAGATTTCCAGTTGTTATTGTTGGCGCGAATTTGGCGCGGTAATTATTTTTTGTTATTATTTCGTAACATTTTGCTTACGTCAGTTTCCAATTTATCAACGTTAAATCTCGCATTTAGACGCAGTTTTGCTATACTACCGGTTTTAATGAATAATTATTTGTAAACTGCCGAAATTATTCTGTATTAAATTACATCGTTATTTTCGGGCAAACGAATGGCGCAAATCCGTTTTTGTGCTCTCAACGTCGAATTGCTTTCCCGCGGTGTTTAATAAATTTGATTTACAACTCGATCGCATATGAACGCCGCGCGGGATTGGGAAATTTTTAAACAAGGCCGCGGTTTTGCATCAAGAAAATCGCAAGGGTATACACGTTATTGTCGGGATATTGTCTGGAAAAAATATTTGGATGTTATTTGGAAATCTTGAGAACGTTTGAAAATCAGCTGGCCCAGAGTCATCTCCCAGAATATATCCTGATTTCGAAAATAATTCTGTAATAGCTGAGGAATATCTGGTAAAAATATCTATGTAAAATCTGAACTGTGTCTGCCACACTTTAGCCAGATATTATCCAATTATTTTCGAGAATACAGTTCGTTTGGATATATTCTAAGAAACGTTCCTAGGCCAGCTTATTTCCAGACATTCTCCAGATCATTTCAAATAACATCCAGACATTTTATCCAGATTGTTTCCAGACGATATCCAGACGATTTTTTTTTGATCGAATTCGATCAAAAACGCGGTTGGTAGGGATATCCAGTTCAAGATTACAACGTCGAGTACACTTGTCGAAGGAAACTAACGCGAGACTCATCCTTCTTAGCAACGCCACAATTTCCTTGCCAGTCATTACGCGCCGCTCGCATTTCACCTAACGTCGCGGCGAATTCCAAGTTGTAAGACGAGCAATTATTTTAAGACGCCACTGCTCGCGAACGCGTCATCGTGCTCGTGTTTGTTTTTCATTGCGCACGTCCCGTCCTTCCCATTACCGTAATTGATTTATCACCGTTCGCATTTTTCGTATCATTAAGTGTATATTTGTTAAAAGTTCAATTTCAATTATTTGTTGACATTATGAAAGCACCGTTTGGTCAATAAACAACAATTAGGAGAGGGGGAAGCAAATGTAAATTGCTTACTATTTTTAAACAGAAAATCGAACATAAGTTGGGCAATTATCGGGAAACGGTAAAATATTCTTGAAACAAAATTTATCATTTATTTACTCGTCCCCTTTTTATAGTGTTGCTTCGTCTGATAAGAGTATCTTGTTGTTTATCCTAGATTTAAACATTATTTTTGGATAAATCTGTCTTGTATATTGTTTTTTGTTATTAGTCAGTAGAAATATCCCTGTATGTGCAGACATGAAATTTTTTACTAAAGAAAAAGTAATTACCTTTAGAAGCAGTAAATTGTTTGTATTAAACAAAACATTTTTTTCTTGTGTATACTTGAGGAAATATAACTAATTTTTGTTCAAATTTTTGCCCACTTATTTAAGCATAAATAAACTTAATAAGAAAGCATAAATTTGATTAATAAAATGGTCAAATATACATAAAATATGTTCTTTGCGACGTTTCGAGCCCTGTATTTAGGGTCCTCTTTAGGAAAAAAATGTCATATATAATAAATCATTGGATTATTTAGTCCATAAGGGGGCGATGTCAAATGTCAAAAAACAATTCAATGATTAGTCAACTGCCCCTTCTTGCTTAATAATATTCACTCCAACACTAAGATATTAACTGTGATACAATACTAAATTTTATTTACATTTACTCTAGTGAAAATAACTCCAGCCTGTAATCATTCTAAAAGGTTTGTCGAAATGCCCAAAATCGATCAATTGTCTGCAACATTTTGATTTTTTCGAAACTTGCGGATATGCAGACCTTATCGCAGATTTTTATTTTTATTATCAGTGCATTTCCAAGTGTGGAAGTTAAGTGGCCATAAAATTTAATATAAAACACAATTTCGAAAAGTAATATAAGTGTAGTTAAATTTAGAATCATACAAGTATTGGAAATATTTCCACTTCATTTTATAACAAACTCGAGAAAATGTTGCCAGTTCTTCGTGAACTAAACTCGACATCGAACCTTAATAAATTTTTCCTATCAAATGAATAAATAAATAAAAAATCAATTAGTAGAACTAACTAAAGACTTCTCGGAAAATTTCGCCGATTAAATTGGCCAAATGGAAATTCGATCTTCTCGTCCAATCAATAACTCGGAAAACGTATTTAAGTGCATATTCGAAAATGACTTTGTCATTGAAAAAGTAATCGAAATCGATTAAGTGCATGAGGTATAATAATTATTTCCATCGCCATATCTCCGACGGGAAAAGACTTTTTCCCAGGGAACCAGGGTGGGGGAGGCAGAGGGAGGAGGGGAGGGAAAGACGACGCGGAAAGGCTCCAAGACAAACTGAAATTTCCATATTATTCATAATTTTCTATTACCTTACAATGTAACTTTACAAACCACTTTTCGCGGTAGCTATAAAATTTGCGATCTATATTAAAAAAGTAATCCCACGGACTCATTGCATATTTAAGAAAGCAGCTCACTGTGACCCGGAGCGACTTCGGCCAGCTTAGTTCTAGCGTTTCTTTGTTTATATTAAAATACAACCCCGCAATCTTACGTCGAGGAAAAGGACGATAATAATAACAATAACGAAAATAATAACAAAAAAGCATAAACAATAACAAAAAAGAGAAAATAAACAGGGGGGAAAAGTCAACAACGCGGGGGCGGAAAACCTCGAAATCTGGCAATCGTGCGGGGACTATTTCGGAGGGGGTAAGGGCCAGGGGGCAGGGGTCAGGGGGGGACTTCCTTCTTCCGGCGAGCAGTGGTACCAATTGTGACGAGCGCAAACATACCGATTGCAGGTGACTGTGGCGAAGGAGGCGGAGGCTGCGGCGCGGCGATTTGCATATTCATTAAAAGCCAGGCCGCGGCGGGTACGTTGCGAGCTGCACCAACGGGGATGGAGGGCCTCTACGACCGGCGTATGTATTCGACTGAGGTCTGGCTCTGTCGTCGCAGGAATAAGAACGGCGGCGAGCGCCTGTCGTTAACGACCGAATTTCAAGATGGATTTGCATTTTGACCGTTCTTCACGCCGGGAATTGATAACGACTCGCGCCGAATAGCTAACGCGCACGTGCACACATTTGCAAAATAGTCGCGACGCCTTCTTACCCGTCACGCGTTTTCTTTGTTACGCAAGAGTGCCCGGAAAATGGCATTATCGCCTATAAAAACGTGTCTTCGCTTTGGTATCAACCTCGGCGAGAATTCGAGTGATATCAAATTGGAATTTGACCTGTCGGCCGGGTTAATGCAATTGAGGGTCGGTTTATTGCTAAAATAAATGCATCTTTTTTTAGAAACAGAGAGGGATAAATAAAATTGTCTGGAACGTTGCAAATATTTAACGACGGATTTCTGTTTCCTTTTTAAACAGTACGGTTTTCAAAAATTTACGTGTATATCTGTCTCGAAATTAGTACAGTTTTTAATTATACTTAGATATTCGTATTTTTTTCACATTCAATATGAATGTTTATTTCATTTCATGCAAAAATGAAACTACGTTTTATCTATTTGTCGAGTATATTTAATTAGTTCAAGTGATTTCTATATCTGCATAAATTTATGTAATCGATGATCAAATCGTCAAAACGAGTCATTGACAGGTACTCTCCAAAATTGTGTTGATTACCGTTATGTTGTTGCTTAAATCAATAAAATTAAAGGTTTAATATTTATCGCGAACGGAAATTAACTGAAATAACTCAATTGCTTTTACTTTGACTACTGCACAGTTGAAGTAATCAATATTTAATTGAGTCGACTAACATTTGGTTGAATGAATTCTGATTATTGAATTAATTGCATAATGATGTTCGACAATGTTATCATAATTCCTTTAGTGTACTTGTCAGCATTAAATTGGCAATTCATAAAAAACTACTTTTATCTAGAACATCACTTGTTAATTCAAATTACAACTTATTTACTGTTGAATTTCATAGTTCTGATAATTAATCATTTGCCCTAGAAGAATCATTACATAACGTCAACTAAATTTTCACTTTTAATTTAAAATTGAAGAATTTTACATTATAATTTGAAATTAAATGATACTTAATTTTATAAAACAAATATAATACAACAATTTAAAACATATTTTTTATCAATTTCAATATTTTTTTGGTTCCAAATTATTGATTACGATTGAAAGGATTTGCGACGTTGTCCTAAAAATGTGCGTCAATGAAAAACTAATGTTTCAAAGCTAATAACATTAGTAGACCGAGCGTACGTTACTGAAAATGAATTGATTATGGAGTAATTGTATCTTTTGTATTTCAATCGAAGCATTTGCTCGACTTGATTTTCATATAGAAATTTCTCTTGGAAAATTAAACGCCGAATAATTGCAGGTGAAATTAAGTACACAGTTTGATGGAAATAATTTTATGTAGCTATGTTGTTCCGGCATTGCACTTTAGAAATTATACGCGACGAACTTAAACAATTCGTTGACCCAAATAAAATTCTAATTTCTCTTCATTTGTGAACGAATCGTAACAATTGAATCAACAAAAACACGCGGCATTTTATCGCCCGGGGAATATTTTCATTGCGATACACGTGTTTGGTGCGTTCTAAATATTTACAGATGGTTTAATCCTTTCAAACGTAACGTTTGTTAATAAAATATACAGTGTGTAACCGCAATGGCAATAAAAAAGTCGTTGAATAACTGCAAAAAAATGTAAGCTCTCAGATATTGAACATGCCGAATTTTTTCACGTATTGGTTAAAAAAAAGAGCTAAATTCATAAATTGGCGCACACCTCAGTTGGACGCGTTTATTGAAAATGTGTTATACCAAACGGTGAATAATTGTTGATAAATTAAAATGTATTTATGTACGCTTAAAGCCCGTTGGGAGCTTCTTTTTTGCTGTAAATCGCTGTAATTAATTTTGCTGCATTTACAAAATAAAAACTTACGTTCAATCCCCAAATTGAACATTGATTTTTTTCAAACAAAACTTTACTTAACGAACGTATATCGATTTTAAAGTGGTTAGTTATTGATAAATTCTTTTTGCAAATATTTTTCCAATTTCAAGATACGAATAATTAAGCGATTTAATTAAAATTATTTCGAAATTCTCAAAAAGATATGTAGTTACTTAAATTATTAAATAATTTAAAACGATGTTGCATTAATTTTTATTACTATACATTTCGCTGTATTAAATATCAATGTTTAATATTCGTCGGACCTATCCCTAAATTACTACTTAAAAAATCTTTTTATACCAAAATTATTTATAACACTTGATACCATTTTTCTCTCGCGGTGTAAAATTATTAAAATTTATACGGTATAATCTTGCCCGGGGCAATCTACTTTTTATCAAAAATTTATGCGATATTTTATACGAAAGTAAATAATGAAGCAGACTTTATAAATGTACTAGTTTTATTTGCTGAAATTTAAGTTTCAAACTTACCGAATACTAAATTCAAAAACTCAAATTCCAGATTGCATCGGGCGAGATTGCACTGTACTACAATTTATCGGAAGAATTTCGGTAAGACGGATGACTTTTCGTGTGTAAAATTGTAAGCTGCTTATACCGTCTCTCCATGTACGAGGGTTTCTTATACACAGGTTAGTTATTATTTAAAATGTTTTAAGAACGCCTTTTCAAGTAAAAAATAAATGAACCCGTCGTGAGATAATTGATCGTGTATTTAAAGCGATATTTAATTTCAAAATCCTACGCGAATTGTCAATTATTCGAACCGTCCAAACAAACAAATCTGGCAGGAGTAATATCTAGTGTCACTAGATTAAATGATTAGATTAACAAGATAAATTGTGTAGCTTTAACCGGATTATGTTAATTCAAGTTGAACATTACTAGGCCACCAGGTTGTTGAAACCAGAATGTATAATTCGCTTCGATTTCTGGTTCACCAGAATTTCAGGTTAAAATTCATTTCGCCTAGATTTTCCGTTAATCATAATCCAAAGGTATCTTCAAAATAAAATACCGTTAGAATTGGAAATGACTAATTAAGTTTGTCAAATTAACCGAAAAAAATTCTCGTAATAACGTTAAAAGGAAGCTGTGCGAAAACTAACTCTACATATCTACAGTTGACTAAAATTTTCGTCCGAACGCGATATTAAACTCGAGCTTAAAATGCGAGTGGTACAAAAGACCATTAAAACTCGTCGTCTGACGAATTGTAATAATTGTAATAATCGAGACAACGGCGTTCAAACGATATCCAGTCTCGGAGCGTCGAGATAATAGGCGTGCAAACCATTTTGTCCCCCAAAACTCTAAAGCGCGTGATATTATTTCCACGTCTTTTCTTCGTTTGCAAAATGCATGTCGAGATATATCGCGCGGCGCTACTCCCGCCTCGGATAATTAAGATCCCATTCGCGACGCGGCGTGCACAAACAACTGTACGTAATGTTTGCCGTTCTTCTCCGTGACGTGTCCTGCAATTAATTCGGAGCTTGCTTAGGTATCGCGGCCCTGCCAACCTCGGCAAATGAGCGTCCGCATACCGACCGGGTGCGCGCGCGAGAAAACCCACCCACCCGACCACCCGTCCAACCACCCAACCCCCCCCCCCTCCTCCCCGCCACCTAGGCCTTCGAATTATGCATTTTCTTGTCACGCCGCCAGATAAGAGCCGACTGAATATTAATACTGCGTGTAATAGTTTGTAAACTAGGTCTGGGGCCACGAGACTGCGCCTGTGAAATAGTAACTACAGAAAAAAGAAAAGTAATAAGTGGAATAAAATGTTACAAAAAATGTGTGTCGCGGTATCTTTTATCGTTTTTGATTTTGACATTTGTTTAATGCGCGAATCTTTGGGAATTCAAGTTGTATGCTTAATAATGAAGAGAGGAAAGAGCAGAGATACAATTTTCCAAAAATTCGCCTTCGTCTTGTGGCGCTATTTCACATTCATCAGAATGATTTTGCTACAAATCCTAGACACGAATCGATAAGATGTTGTATTCCGAAATCGTGACATTTCTTTATAACAATAAAAATTTCCCTGATATTTATAGGTTAAAATGTTTGCTTTTTAATAAATTGAGAAACTACATTTGGTTAATCCAAAAATGATTATTATTAGAACTCTTTGATTTTATAGTCCAAATTTTATTTGGATATATAGTTAAATTCAATTTTCATGAAATAATGAAGGACAAACACATAATCATAATGAATAAACTCCATTCAATTTGAATGATTTATTCATATATACTTGGAAGGAATTATTATTTTATTGACAATAAATATATTTTATAACGTATTAAAATTTTAAGTTGATATTGTACAGGATGTGCAAACAATATTGTACTAACAAATTGTGATTCAACGAAAATTGTACAGGATGAGATAAAAGTGAAAAAAAAAATAATGTTCTTTTTAAAATACCCTTCCTATAAACATATTTGTTCTCATTTCCCACTAATTTATTTTCGTACACTTTCAAACACTTTCACCTAAGCAGAAATATTTCTAAATGACTTTCACAATATATATATGTTTGATATTTTTTACGCCCATAAATTCAATTAAATAAACGCCACATATATAAGTCAAACATGCGTAAAGAAAAAAATTATTGCCACAGTAACGATGGCCAGTACTAAAATTTCAGCTTGGCTACGCAATCTCTCGCTGTTGTAACTGTATACTTATCCTCTGTAAATAAAATAGTTATGATAAAAGTTATTTATGTTGACACTAACTGTAGAAACTTGAATGGTTCAGTGTTATAACAGCTTGCAAACTATCAAAACGAAACTCTATTACCCTCTGGTCTATGAATGTTATAAAATATAAATTCTTTCCTAAATAAGTTTCTTCTATTAAATTTACAAGTGTAAACGATTAAAAAAAGGGAGAAAAAAGAAATAGAAAAGTAACCGTGTAAGGATTATAATAATAAACTAAGACATGACCATATTATACAAATAATCGTTCTCTCTGCTAACTTTATTAATCTCAAGAACAAAGGCAGTAACTGTAAATGTTTAAATTAAAAAAAAAGATAAAATTATAGATATATTCTAGATTATAAAATTCACAAAAATGACTATAAAGAATAACAAATTAACGATTTACAAAATTACAAAAATTGTAGTGAAGTAGTCAGGTTTTTTTTTATTTTGCAAACATAATTTAACATTAAGGTTCTAACATGCTATATTAAATTTCTTACAGTGTATATGTGTATATATATGCGCATACGTATTATATATGTGGTCGTGCATGAACGTATTCATTTTCCGTGCGAGTATCATTTATCGAATTCTTATCGTGATGTCTTTTTCTTGGAGAAATAAAACGTCGACGATGTTTTTTAATAGAGAGTCCTTCGCCGTATTGTTTCGACAAACTGAGATAATTAAGTCGTGTAATTGTGACTAATGGCCGATGCGCACGACATTACTAATGTAGTCGAACGTTTCTTTCGAGCGAATTTCGTCTTTTTGCCGTGGCAACAAGTTTTAATGCGAAAGAGATGCTAATCAGTCGAGTTATTTATCGAATAAGATCGCAACTTTGCTCACTTATTTGTAGTTGTAATTCCAGGTGGTTAATATGACGGTTAAATCTTTAAAGTTGAATTTAAATTAACATTGTAAAACGTTACAAAAGAACGCGCAACGAGTTCAAATCCCTCACTTTTTCCGTTCAATTCTATTTTTGCAATATCAAACTAAAACAAGAAAAAAAAAACAACTTTTCAATATTAGACTTTTTCCACTATGTCGACGTTAATGAAATTAATTAGAAAAGTTAATTAAATATTAACTAAAAAATCTGGGGTTAACTAACTAGTGTTACCATAACTTATCACTCTTAATTCTCCTCAAACAAAACTGTTACAATTTCCTAAAATCTAAAATTTTCTAAAAAGAAAAGAAGAAGAAAAAATCTTAAATAAAATTAATAACATTGCGTCAAGAATTACGATTACAAACACTTTTCTTTTTAGATACAAGAAAATCTCTACTTCACGTCAATGAATTAGTTTTCACGTTAGTACCACTAGACTATTTATCAATGTAATTGCACTAAAAACGCAAACCCCTTACCTTTGTAAACGCTCAATAAACGGGTTAAAAATTAAAGTAATATTTACGATGAATCGCTTTCATCACTATTAATTAATATAATAAAACTGACTGTGGAAATCTTTTTAGCGTGAAAAAAAAGTGTCATAATTAAAACGTTTCATTCACTTATAAATCAGTACAAAGCTTTATAATTAATTTTAATTAATACGAATTTGTTACGTAATAAGACCTTTCGAATAAGTAATTAATGATAAGAAACTGCTAGAATGGTTTCCATGATAATTAGGGACTCGTGTTTACTTTTTAATGAATATAAACTTGCCGACTGAATGCAACGCCACTATCGAGGGGATCCAATTACTGCGAGATCAAACAAACTCTTCCTTTTTTTTGCCTCTCTTTTTTCTTACATTTCACGTTACTTATTGACTCAAACTGCATTTAACGAATAGATCAATTTAAAAGCACACTTTTGTGCAATATTGACACATTTATTCGCGAAACTTTTTTTTTTTTTGATAACTAGCTTATTGATTCGTTATATCAAAGGATTGTTACACGATTGATATTCGGATTCGCCGTGCGCGATCCTTCAAACGAAATTTGTCCGTCATTTGTGGCGAAGGATATCTTTTCAAATGGATTTCGTTTCGCGTTGTCGACGCGTTGAAAATGTAATCAATGTCACAAAACCGGCAAATTTCATTGTAAAAGGCGTAGCGGGCAAAAATGTGCGGCAAACTTTGTTGTGGCCTAAACTACTGCCGTTGAAACAAATCACAGTAAATTTGCTTCGCCGAACGAGAGCCTACTATTACTTTTTCTACTGTCTTCATGAAAAAAGCAAAAAAAAACACGAAAAAAAAGATTTTTTTTTCGCAACGTTCTCAGTTACGCTCGTACTCTCGGTCTATTTTTGTAATGAACACTCCAGGGATAAAGAGTGTTTCTCCTATTTTTGTTTTCTACTTTTTTCCATTTTTACCTTTTTATTTTGTTCATTTATTTTTGTTGTTTTCAGTTTCAATTCACTTTTCGCGACTTTTAAACAAACCCGAAATGTTCGGAAATTTAATTTTATTCATTTTATTTAACATGCAAAATTAAAATGATACGACAATTTGTAAATTAATGGCTAAATAACATTTACGTTGAAGTAAAACGCTTGCGTCAAACGCAGAAACGTTGCAAAAATTGCGTTAGTTAAAATGAAGTGGAATAAATTAAATGTAATTTTCAACGGGAATTAATGAATAATTAAAAATGCAACCGGAATGCAGGAATGCTTTGGAGGAATAAAAATTGTTCGATAAGAAATCGGTGCCATTGATGAGCATTTACCGGAAGATTATTCTAACGAATTTAAGTTTGAAAGGATTTCGGATCCGCATAGGCTTTAAGTTGAAAAAAAAAATTAAAAAAATTTGCTTTGACGCGAGCGTCTTTTTTTAATCTTTCGTCAAATATTAAATTAAATCGCATAGCGATTATGAGATCCTGAAAACGGTATAATCGTTGACTTTTAACTTCGCTTATACCTACGTGAATAAGTGAAGTAGGATGTCTACACATTTTTTAAAATAATTATTTGTGTGCATAATGTAAATAATTTTTTTTATAAACACCTGTGATGTGGAAATGACAATTTATTCTTATACGAAAAAAAGCGAGTGTTGTTTTGGTTTTTCTATCACTATTATTTCAATAACACGAATAAATTTGTTAATGAAATAATCTTAAATTATTACATTTAAATTCCAATCAATTTGTATATTTTAAGCATTCACGAAATGTACTTTTTATTAATAAATTAATAAATATAATTTATAACATAGAATTTAACTTTATATTGTGTAATTTAATTTTAATATTTATAATACTTTTAATTTATTATATTTTAATTAAATGTTATAATTAAATGTTTATTTTTAAATTCAATTTTTATAGAATTATCAAGTGAATTATTTTTATCAATTATACATAGAGTTAACTGAATTAAAAATATATTTCGTTTGTATTAATAAAATTAATTATACACTGAGAGAAATATATGGGTATATTTTACTAAGTGTTTTCGTAAAGTTGTGATATATTATCTTTCTTTTAAATAAATACTAATATTATTTCATATATTACGAATTCATATATTACGAATTACCAAGATCTTGGTAATTAATAATA
>JABFPN010000324.1:0-52296 GCA_022817305.1 Leptoteleia sp. ZL-2020 | reverse complement strand
CATACGACAGAATCTGTTGTCATTCGGCTCTTCCGCAATGCTGGGCCAATGCTGTCTGCCGTATGCTGGCAGCCAGTACTGGCCCAAGCTTGGGCCGTTTGTCAGTGCTGGCAATTTCCACATGGGAAAGGTTGTGATCTGTTAATATTTCATTTGACATATGAACATTAACAGGGAATTCATATTTAATCCAACACATTAAGATTAACATATATATTTTAACACTGATTATATGTTAATTTAATACAGAAATATGTAAATTTGGCACGCACATTTTTTCCCCGTGCAAAACTTGCACTGGTTTTCAAATTTAGTAATCTTTTTTCTCCGCGTACGTGTTTTAATATGGATATCAAAATTTGTTCAATACGACTTGTATTTTGAACGATTCACATCTAATAAATTATTTTAATAGAACCCAGTTCGAAACTAATTTGGAAAATAAACTTTCATTGATGTCGGTTAATAATCAAGTTAGCGCTAACAGTGCCACGATATTGTTTTCAATGTGTAATAAAACAATAATGCCAATTTCATGAGTTGCAAAACTCACGAAATATCGAACAAGTAAACATCGTCGAACCATGCGAGTGGATTTCAGACTGCGCAACAGATATCGCGATATACTAATTTCATTAATCGAACTAATGACCGTGCTCGATGAGCCTGGCGAGTGAAAAAAAAAACTGAATATGTGGTGCATTAATTGTCGGACAGAATTATTTACGACCGGGCATTAAATCCTTCGAGTAACATCTTTGCCGTATGAATTTTGATAGTAGATAGCGGGTGTCCAGCAACAACACATTGTATCAATGATTATTCAAACTTGCAGGTGCGTTTTAGCGCTATCACGTAGCGGCAAACTGTTGTGGCCACGTTGGTGTTATAATTGAAAAAAACAGGTTCCGATGTATATTTTTCACATTAAATATATGACACGCTTTGCATTCGCGAAATGTTTTTGTGAAAGAGGACGTATTTGCATTTATATTGCAAGAATTTATGCCGTAAGAAGTTGCGCACGATTGAGGAAACGAAAATTCAATAATCTGTATCGACGCATTTAATTTAATGAAAAAAACTGGGGTTAAAAAAAGGGGGAAAAAGAAGAAAGGAAGAAAAAGAAGTGGAAGACGGGAGGAGAATTTGCTAACAAAGTGGTAGCGAATTTTAATTAACGAAATGAGAAGGAGCGTCCCGAGTTAAATTTGCAATTGGAATAAAAATTATCGTACGGTGCGCGTAATAAACATAATAATAATGTTAAAATAACTCGGCTTTGAGTAACCGGTATCGATAAACCAAAACGACGCGGAGAGTCAAATAAAAAACGGATTTGCAACAGCTAAGAAGATGCATTTTCACGAGCGCAATCAGTTTTTCCTCGGTTTTCGTGAAAGCAGGTCAGGACGATGGAGGCCGGATGCGCGCATATACCGCGGGGACTTTGGAATCAATTATAAATCGTTACACGTACCCACGTAATGGTATAATTCGAATCACGAACGGAATAGCCGATTTCCAGCTTCATCTACATGCATCGTTAAGAAAATGCTCCGAAGAAGTTAACCAAAAATCATTACTTTAAGTAAATCGAATCCACTTAAGCCGAGTAGGAAAACTGTTCAAATTATTTCACCGTACGTGCGCAATTGAGCGTTACATCAAGGTAATTATTATTTTCAATAGTTGTATGCATTGAAAGTATAAAAGCAGGCGATGCGGAAAACTTTAGGGAACGACCGTGGCAAAGGTTGATTGTATAATATTGTAGCAATTATTGGGCGATTGGGATTAAGTTGTAGCAATCGTTATCATCGTATTAAATGATTGAAGATCGTTAAATTTTATAGCTAATTTTTTGAACACGAACAATTATATTACTATCCTCATATTAAATTCTTCGGAGCTCAGTTGGTTTTATAATTTGAGAAATATTTCATGTTCTATTTGCGAACTAAGAAGTTTTTTGTTTGCTAATAATATACAATAATGTTTTAAATAGTGTGGAAAAGGAAAAGAGAGCGGCATTTATTTATTTGATTTGCTACTAAAAATATTGCATTAAGCTAGTAAACGTCGCGAGCACCAAGTGCAGTTTATAAATTGTATTTTGCTTTTACGATTCAGATTATTAAATCAGCGCTACGCACCGTTCAAAGTAATGCTCAAATTATTCATAATAGCTAGAGTGAATGGGGAGGATTTTCTTCCGTGATACGCGCTGAATTTATTTTCGCTCCCATTTTCGACTGGCAAGAATAAAGCCAAGATATCCGGGGAAAAGTTTTGGGGGTAGGGATGGAAAGCTAGCAAATTGTAACTCTGTTGAAATTATCGCCGCGCCGATCGGTAAAGAAGAATGCGACACATTGTTAACCGGGCCCGGCTAGGTGGGGTATCTTTCATTGCATCGGTCGTTGTTCGAACGGAGATAACATCTTGGCAACGCTTGGGACCATCGTCGTGTCCTTACAATACGGAATACGCGCGAGAGCGACGCCAAGAGCGTGGCCCATTCGAAATAAATTGTTATTCGATACCCTGAGAATTCTATTTCTATCTGACAAACTTTTATGCCATTTGGGGGGATGTTTCGGCTGCGCTTCAAACGGACCGGGCATGCGTACCGTTGTGACCGAGGAGCAACCAGTCGGAACAAGCGATTCTCTTACTTGGCCGATCGGGATGCGATATTACGAAAACTCGATACTTTACTTCGAATCGATTCATTTGGACAATGTCAATTTTCAGATGTCTTCCAATACGCAACAAAATTGGACCAAATGCTCGAGACACCGTACGGTTCCGCCCTTTCTCTTTCTTTTCTGGTTCCTCTTATCGTATTGACCGAGTCGTAAATTTGAGGAAACGTTCAAGCTAATGAAATGTTCGTTTTTGTAAAATCATTTTAAGCGCTATAAATTACGCTTTTAACTGTAAGCGTACGCGGAGAAAAAGGAATATTAAAAATTAGAAACCAGGGGGATTTAAAATTTTAGTAAACTGAGCTCTAATTTTAATCTAGAATTACACTTTTTAATAAATTGATTTATTAAACTTTAATTATTTAATTTATCATACAATATCATGCGAGTGTAATGCCAAATTGCTTTTAATTAAAAAGTGATATTTTTTTCTCTCAGCATAAAGAGATAGCTGCAAATGTATTACAGCTCGTGCCAAATTTTGTACACCACGAGGAGAAATTGTTTGCAGTCTTTGTAAGGTAACTGTAAGCATAATCAAATCTAAATCTTCAAGATCGCCATGAATTTCTCTAAGAAAGGCAAATTTAAACAATTTTTGCAGATTTGAGAATGCGGATAAATTCAACCGACATTCAACTGGTCGGAACAAGTGAAACTACCATTAAGTTGATCCAGAGGAGATATCACGAAAATTTGATACCTTTCTTTGATTCCTTTCATTGTACTTGCGATCATTTGAATTGTGTCGTGCGGATACTATGAAAGAGGTCGGGCATAAAGATGAAATGTTTACGAGGGAACAAATGTTTTGAAGTAATACAAGCTTTTTAATTCTTCGAACTGCCGTGGAATAAAAGTAAACAAATTATTAAACGTGTAAAAAAGGGCCATAAAGTTTTGATTAACGAAACTATTAAATTTAATTCAAACATCTCAACAGAAAAGTAAAGATGAGTTTTGCAAACGTCGTCGCGTTCATTTCCGTTTATTTACGATATCTTGTCTCGATTGAACGCCGCGATTTGAAAAATCTAAAAATATCTATTATCAGCGTCAAGTTGGGACAGATCCAACGAAGTAAAAAAGCATTTATGTCAACATGACGACGATCGCTAACACAACGAAAATGAATACGGGAGCAAATTTCTCCACTGTTTTCGTATTAGTTTTTTTCAATGTTGATATATTTATTTTTTGCTCCGCCTTTGTTTACTGTGATAATAATAATTTTCGAAAGATTTTACTCTATGCAAAGAAAGTGTCAAAATGTGTAGGAATTTATAACTGTGTATTGGACTTTTTAATGGCAACGAGAAATAATTGTTAAATGCACAGAAACTGACGTTTCAATATTTACGTTAATATAATTTGGTCAAAGAGCTTACAAATAAATATTGATTTTTGAAGCCCTATAAACATATTACAGCAATGTAATAATATTTTACTCAATGTCTAATATTAATTAATATCTTCTGAAGTCAAAGAGTTAATTACAATCAATCAATAATCAATCAAAATACGGCACGTAGAATTTACGGTTTAGGTGCTTCGTATAACCATCAACTTTGTACTGAATCAGCTTAGAATACATTTGCGTTATTAGAATGTCTAGAAAGTAAATTTCTATAATAGTATTATGGTAAATCCACTTGAGTATTAAAATTAATATGCTTTTATGATTTGCAACATAAACATTTTATAATCCTAACAAAACAGTGTTTATATTAATTTTAATAGTAAGCAATTTTAAGAACAATTATATAAGATAAAAGATAAAATTACTTTTTATTTAAAAATAAACAGTACATTATGCATAGTTAATTATTACAATTACAATTAATAATTTTCATAACGACAACTACAAGATAATAACTGCAATTATAAACTTAATTGATTGAACTTTGTTTTTAGCAATGAAACTTTTTTAATTGATACGTTACAATCGCTAGTGCGTTATAAAAGAAAAAGTAAATAAACGTTTATAAAGTTTATTATGTTTTATGACAATACTTATCATAATATACCTTACAATAACCATGGTAATATCTAACTATATTTAGAAAGTGCATTTTTACAAGGCGTCTTCTAACGTTTATAGTCTGCGGTATTTCATGCAGCAAGTGACAACATAATTTAAAATCATTATACATACTTCCGTTTCTCATATCACTTCTCATTAATGTAACTCTATATCACGCTCCGCTCATAAACGACATAAGGAATTAATAAACGAATTTAAATGTAACATAAGCCAGCTAGACGCGACAAGTTACGACCATTAGAATGTGTTGATACAATGTCTCAGACGTGCTATCAACGTTTCAACAGTACTCCACAGGTGTTATCAGGGTATAAAGTTTCACAAAGAAAACAACCAAGCGGAATCTTATCTGCGGGAAAATTCGCCGCTAATAATATTACTTCGTTCTCTCTTATCCTTGGGAAGAGTTTGGTTCTAAGCGCATTCCATAGAACATCTTTTTCAATTTTATGCATTAACTTGCGAATTGATACATTGAAAAAAAAGCCATTAAGAATTACCATGGCAAAACCGTTTGTGCAATATTGGAAAAATTACCCTGCTAGTAGAATGAAAATTGCGGAAAAACACACCAAAGTATTTAGAAACACGGCAACTTTTACAGTACTGTCACGATAATTTTCCCTATATTCTACAAATGGTATCCCTTTAAGGTTCCAGTATGGCAATTCTTAATGTTTTTTTTCAGTGTATAGTAAATTCCTGCGTCACTTTTATTTACGTATATTTACGCCACCTTTTAACTTAACCCACCAATTAGAACTTTTGAAGCGAAAAACGTTGAAGAAAATTTGTCCATTGTTCCGAGAAGAGTAGCTTCTTTAAACGACGTCGATCGTTCCGCGGACGGAGCGTCGCATAACACGCGAATAAGCCAAAATAACCGGAAACGCGCGCTTCACGCAAGCGAGTTATTTCGGGTTAATTCCCGTTACGGATAATTTGCGAACGGCCGTCATCACGCGGCGCGTCATTATTCCGAGCGTATTTCCGAGGAGACCATTATGCAAACCGACCGCATCCGAGGAGGACAAAAAAATTTTTCTACTTTATGTCGGAGGTGTCTTCCCGCATCGCTTTGACAATAAATTATTCAAATGTAATTTGAATTGTTCGCCTTAATGGGAGGCACAAAGGAGATTTTTGTGATGTATTTGCAGCGCGAGAAAAAGGAGAGCCAAACGGTCAGAAAGGACGTCCCGGCAATTGGACAGGATAAGTGCGAACGAGCCGGGCGACGCGCATGAACGTGACGGACGCGTGCCTTTAAAGCGTATTTTCTGTTCGGAGACGGAGGAACGTGCTCGTCAGTCAATGAATAACATCGCACGCCACGTTTGTAATAATCGCCGAACTGGAGCAGCTGTCGGCTATCATTTGTTATGCCCTGGCTAAATTGTTTGTGTTGCTGTACAAACATTTTAGCCAATTATCATTAGAAACACACATTCACAAGCACACACGCCCGCTAGTAAATTTACAGGATTTGGATTCTAGGCTGTTAAAATATTTAGCCGGGTTTTCAGTATTAGGGAACGGGTAAATGGGTAGCTTGAGGGGTTCAGGTCCAAGCTTGTATTTCAATAATTAAACATTTAACTCCACCAAACCCTTATCGCCATTTGATAGTTAAATTCGTGTTCCCGTTTCCTTATCAGATTATCGTCGACGTCGTTGACTAATTATTTCTTTTTGCGCGCCGATAAATTAATGAAGTGACTTTAATTGATTTTCGTTTCAACAACAATTTGTCCCCAATTTGTTTGACTATGGTGACAAAAAAGTCTCACCCTTTGGAGAAATTTCGCCGATGAGTTTATTTACCCGCGTCGCTTATTAGTTTTACAATATAAATTCTGAAGCTAAATATTTTTGCACTGCATTGATGATAAACTTGGGGGCTAATTATAAAGTAAAATGAATTGTGTATACAAAGTTTTATTGAACTCGGGAAGCAAATTGAGCCGTAGTTTATAATACATTAATAGATCAATTCGTTTGTTCTATTAACATTTAAACGTTTCGTTAAAGTTCGGGCTTTACCCTATGATAGAAATCGACAACTGTGTTATTTCTATAGAACACGATGAAGTTTGGATTTTAATTCTCCGAAAGGTGGGGGTTTCGAGTTTCGTTGTTGATTTTTTGGGTTAAACAAACTTAGCGATGTAAGGGAAACAGAGTCACAATTTCCTAATTTTAGATATTAAGTCTTAATTTATTGTTTCAGACGCGACCATTATTAGTCGAAATTTGGAAAAGATTTAATTTACGTCCAAAGGGTGCGCTTTATGTCTTGATGTTTCATAACACGGGGTTAGGAAAATATAATTAAATTTAAAGCGTTGAAATGGGAAACAATAAGTTTTCATTGCTCAATTTTTGGATTATAGAAAGTGTACATTACACGGAGAAAAATATTTGATTGTAAAAACCAGACATTTGTTTGTCTTTTTTTTTTTTGGTGACCAAACTTTTTATCTTAAATAATAAAATTTTTGTTTCAGTGACAAATATTTTTAGTTACCGTAACTAAACAACATATTTGGACCAATATATTTGGTTATTTCAAATAAAAACTTTGGTCTGCTAAAAAAGAAACAAATGTTTAGTTTTTACATCTAAATTTTTTTTTCGTGTATGCATGCATACACAGGGTGTCCCAAATGTTCCGGAACGGTAAAATATTTCGGTTAACATAGAGTCAACCTGAACGGGGGGTTCAAAATTCGGGTCACTTGATAGCTTTCCAAAAAAATTTAACAGATGTTTCCCCGTTTTTTGACCAATGTTAAACAACCGAAATATTTTGACGCCCCGAAACGTTTGGAACATCATGTATATAATAAAACAATAGTAATGAAAATATATGTTGAATATATTGTGTACAACTCACATCTTTTCTGCGAGATAAGTGATCAGGTATTAAGAAAGTGTGTGCTTACCTGAAACAAAACAGAAAAGAAAATTAATTAATTTTATTCATATTAATTACATCAGATAATATAAACAATAATTAAAATTTTTTTAGACAAGTATATAAATGTATTTTCATGCAAGAAAGGAATTAACTTTTCATGCCTGGACAACACGTTTCCAAAATAAGAAAAAAAATCGTGAGGTTCAATAGTTTATTTCGAAAATAGGTCATAAATAAAATGTGAAAAATTCACTGTAGATTTATAAAAATGTACTATAATTTATGTTGTTATTTATTTACCCTTCCTTTTCATACATATATATTTTTTAAATTGTAATTGTTGTATGTAAAATTAAAAAAAGTAATGTAAAAATTTAACGTATAAAAAAATGTATACATATATGGGAAATATAAACAGAAATTTATCTTCAGATTTGTTATATCAGTTTTGAACATATACTAACACTTAATGAATATTTTTCTTCTCGCCGTTTGAAAATTCTATTTTCTGTAAGGATACGAGAGAAGATAATAATAACCAGACTGGGAGTGCACTGATAATCAATCAATATACGTGCAGATAATGAAGGTATCTGTTTCAAATCTGTTGTCCGAACACTAGATATGTATATATGCATATATTATCATGTTATTTATTTTATTATTATACCTAGATTATTTACAATGTTCTGATAACTGAGAATGTAAATCGTGACAATATATAAATTTATGTCAACAGAATTAAATATATTTGAAGTGTTTTTGGAATTTGCTTCAATCTACGTATATTGCATCAAATGTATGATATTTTCATTCTTTTAAATTCCAAATGTACGTGCACAAGTTAAATACACAAACGACAAAACAGATAAAAGTGTATAGATCGAACGCATAAATATGCATAGAATGTATACACGCGTACATCTTCAGAACGAAAAAAAAAGTTAAAATACTTTGAATGCTAAAGTTCTATTTTACAGTTATTAATTGTTGTAAATATCTAAAAGTGTCCCGACATGTGCGTTATCTTCGAAACATAATTATATTTTCGTAGAAACTAATTTGGTCTGAAAATGTGATTACTTTTTAGTATTCCAGATAAACCTTTCTTAGATAAGCATAATCCTCTTTCTCGGAAGATATATATCATAACTAATTACATTAATATTTTAAGCATCAATTTAAGATAAAATAAACTACAGCAATTTGTCAAGACTTTTTCCTTCTCCCTGCACCAATTGAGTAACATTCTTGCGAAACAATAGTTCAGACTCCATTAGATCTGATCACGTCGGATTAAATTTGATCTGTATCGATCAAACTAAAAGTATTACCATCTGTAGCGAGAAATAAGCAAATGAAATTAATTTAAAATGATTTCAAGCCATGGAAAAATATTTATTTATAATGGATCACTGATTGCAGAAAATTACATATTATACAATGGTATATTATAAATAGATGGGACCGAAGAATAAAAGGTTTTTAAAACGCAAAATTTTATTCTTTCGTTTTTAAATTTACAAAAGAACACTTAAAAAAATAAAAACAGTAATTTGCCCTTTCGCATGTTAACAACAAGTTTTTATACGTGTTTTTAATTTGAAAAACGTTTTATTCTTTAATTCCATTACCATTACCAAGATTTAAATATAATTAGTTCTGAAGATGTGTAAATTTCCGTGAAACGTGGAAAACCCATGAATTTGAAACCGTGTTAAACGCGGCGTCGAATAGTTTTAGCGTGAAATAAGTTGGAACGAAATATTAAGATTTAATGACAGCCATTTGTAAATGAAACGAGCGTTGAAAAAAAGCGAATAATGCATGGGAATATAGTCACACGATACATAATGAATTTCATATGCTTCTGTAGAATGTAACACGACGCCTAACTTTGACCTGTAAGCTAGCGCAGCAGTTTAAATCATGAAATGTAATTTGGCCAAAGCTGAGTTAATCGACTAGTTGACTAAGCGCAGCCCTAATTGAAACACGACCTCGTTTTATAGAAAGTCATAACGCCACAGATCATTCGAAAGATTCTTGTTCTTTTCATGACAACGTAAGAGAATTTCGCAAAATTTCACGATGATGTATGATCATATTTATAGTCGTTTAAGTGTTATATTTTTTGCACTGGGTACCGTGGCAGGCTGTCTTACTTTCGGGAACGGTATATTGATATATTGATATATTAGAATTATAAGAAAACAAGTTGAAATTGTGATTCTTATTTATAACCAGCTAAAAATTGTTCTTATTATTTATATCTTTATTGAAAGCAATATTGTCAATTTAAATTTAATTTCAATTTAATTGCAAGTCAATTAAAATGATTTCAATTTAATTTATTCCATTACTTAAAATATTATGATCAAACAATAAAAGCAGTTTTCTCTTTCAACGATTACGTCTCCTTTACATCTCACGTGTCGGCGCACCTATTCAATTCAATGCGCAGTTAAAGAAGAACACTAAGTACACGAGAATACTCAAAAATCCTAAACACGAATCCAATAGGGGTGACGAAAGAAGAAAGCACATTCGAAGGCACCAGATCTCGTTTGAAATTCGACAAAATGTGTGTGTGTGTGTGTGTGTGTGTGTGTGTGTGTGTGTGTGCAATACCATTTTCCCGCAGGCAAACGTGTCGTGCTTATTAGCGCGTTACCAGCATAATAAGATGTGCAATATGGTAAGAGAAGCGGCAAGAATACGATGTACATATGCATCGATGCCTAGGAAAAATGCCTATGATAAGTGTAAAGACTATATCTATTACAATGTATCTCTATAAAAAAAAGATATAAATTAATATGTTCAACATTGAAATAAAAATCTCATTAAGCACTTTTTCTTCAATCGAATTAACTTAATTGAATTTAATAAAGCTTTTAATTCATAAAACAAATACTTCACAATTGCAATGACAATAATAATAATAACAGTAACAATAATAATTATAATAATAATGATAATCATAATAATAAATGATGAAATTGAAAAAAATAAAGCCCACATCAAAATTAATTAACGTACAAGGCAGTGTGCTCTTATAATTTAAACGAGTCTATAAGTTAAACTTTTTTGTCTGCGTGCACGAAAGAGAGAATGAAGGAAGGAGCGGGAAAGAAGTTCGCCGAAGTGAAGAAAGATGGGCTAACGGGTTAAGTATTTTTGGATTCTTTTTCAAGCGATAAGTGGCCTCGCCCTATCACGTTCATACGGTGATATATCGCCGCATGCAGGACACAACAGCGGCTACGGTTTCGCACCGTAGGAGAAACCACGGACGATAATTAAGACGGACGTTGATTCGCTGATAGTAGCCACCCTCATAGCGTACGTTCCATCGACGCAACTTTGCGGTCCTTTGTTACTCAGATCCGGAAGAGTGTCCCGCAGTCGTTTTGCGTCGTAAACGTATTGTTTACAACAATTATCAGTTCGGCATTTGCTATATTCTGGATTAAATCTGTATTATATTCTAGCGCTCCGGACAAGTGCATTGTGGCTAAGATAACGATATTGTTTTGACTTCCGCAGTTAATGTTATGTCCATACCTTGCGCGAGAGAATACTGTTATTAGAATTCGAGGTTCATTCCAGCATGAAAAACAAGGAAAATGAAGTTACGTAAAGAATAATTGCATGTATCAAGCTGAGGAGAAAGTTGAGTAATAAAATTGTTCCACTAGACCTTCGATATTGTTATAATTTTAATAAAAAAAAAAAAAAAATCTTTGCTTCAGTTTAAAGACACCGTTTTATTGTGAACGAGTAAAAGCAATTATTCACAATTAATTACTTTTGTGAAAGTCGATGAAATACATTGATTGACAAAGATTTGGAGCAAGAAAAAATCTTTTAAAGGCCAAAGTTGTATTTTTTATTTCTTATGTAAAATTTCATTTAAGAAAGGAGAAATAAATCAAATATACTTCTATAGTATTTTAATGTCATAGATTAATAAATAATACTTCTCGTCTACGCGGGTACTGATAAATGATCATTTTTATCCGCAAAAATTTTAGCAACGCTTATGGTAGTAAGCTCTTATTTATCGATAGCTGTTAGAGTTAAAATTTATGAACAATGTAGGTTGAAAATGATCCGTTTCATAGCGGTTTATTTTATTTAAATCTTGACTGGGAAACATGCAAATTGTGTTGAGTGACAAACTATATAATAATCGTACTGAACCAAACTCTAATAATTATTATATATGCATAATACATTCATCATCATTTACATAATTTTACTCGCCCTTGTGTTTCTTGTTAAACATTCAAAACCTATTTCCATTTCGTCAATAATCAGTATCGAAATCACCATGCTCAATCATTGCAATTTTAGTTACACATAAATGCAATTTCAGTAAATAAACTTAATTTTGAAAGGCATAATAACTGATTTGTATTATGTTTTATTGTGCTTGTTTCACTCGCAATTTACGATAATGATTTTAATTCACATTCGTTTACGAATTAGTGACGCGCTCTTTACAAAGGAATTCATGATGTTTGTTTATTTCGATTAAAATAGATCTTTATTGAGCACGGCTCGAGTAAACGTATTGGACAACTGTGTAAAAATAAAAATAAAAAAAAATAAAATAAACGAAAGGAATAAAAAAAGGAAAGAAGAAGTTTTGTTGTGGAATGAAATCAATTATTTGCTGACGTAATTAACGTCCGCGCCATTAAACCACAGACTGCACACAGATAAAGCATTATATTTAATATGCGAACCGTACTATTGTAAATAATCTGGCGATTAATGCAGCTCTTTACCAACATCCCATAGCCAAGTTGGTAATAACGCAATTCTGTAAATGTATTAACAACTGATATTATGCTGCATCTGTTACCTGCCTCAATAGCCAGTACCGTTTTGAATTACGGTTCGGTACTTCTTCATTGTTAATCTAAAGTCTGCCCGGTATCGATTATATACTCTGATTCGAGATCTGACATTTATTACCAAACCAAATACACCAGCGCTCACCAGATCTGACAGTGTACTGTAATTTCTTTATGGCTCATGGTTACTTTAATGTCTGTACAGGGGAACTGTTTTTTCTGCCATATCAGTTAAGGTTTCATATGTAATTACGATAATTATTAAGTATTGTGCTTTAATATGCACCGTGGGTAGAGTAGAAAATTAACAAATATTTGTTATCTAAATATATAACGGCGCCATAAATAATCATCACGAGGTCGGTTCTTGTTTTATCAGTAAAAAAAATTGTTCCTTCTAAAGGTATCTTTATTTTTCATCAAAATTATTCCAGTTTAACGCATGTACTTCGAGCAATTTTTAATTCAGAGATGGCACAAAAATATTAATGAACGTTTGAGTATTTTTTACAAAAAAAATGTAGGTTTGATTCCAAGTTTGCGCAATTAGAATTCTATAGAATTGTATAGAACGCATACAATTCTATAAAGTAACTGCGCTTCGCTCGGTGTAATTCTCAGTTTACTGCAGCCACAATTACATATCAGGAGTTGACTCCAAAACCAACTCCTAGCGTGGAGCTTGAGTGGAAATACTTCCAACAACTCTAGTTTACAGTTGCTGTACTCATATTTTCAGCTGTCATAATTGTTTGCTCTTCAACTGTACGCGTACTGTTGCGTGAACTGTACGAATTTTTTTCAATGTAAAAATTCGTACAGTTGGACTTAATTAATGAACTTTATTTAAGTATAATCATATTTTACTTTCATGTAAATGTAAATGCAGTGTACTTCACGCTTCAGTAAATCGAATTGACAATTCCACAAAACTTATTATCTTTTAATAGTGATATTAAATATAATTTGTTTTTCTCGATGTATAAACTTATTTGGTCCAATTTAATTAAAAATGACATCCACTTGTTACAATAACCTTCCGCTTGTTAACAACAACACGCAAGGCAACAAATACGCTTCATTAAAATATAAAATGGACATTCACCTCTACCGAATGACGCGTTCGAGTTAAAGTCCCGATGATACGAAGCCATGAACTACAAATAGGAGTATCTGATCAAGACCTGACTCGCGTTATCCCGGCGCCGTTATCTCGGAACCAAGCGAATCTCCAATTTAATTTCCCCCCCGCGCGATAACACGAGTTGTCACTCTCGATGGGAACGATATCGCGATAGAATGACCGAAAAACAATGATCGGAGATTATCAACGAAGCACGATCACGGCCGATCGTAATCGGCTCGTCCCGGATTCTGCGAGAGTGGCTCTCAAAAAGTATTTCAATGTCGTTTCCGGATAAGCGCGAGCGTGTACGAATAGGTGACATCGGACGCGAGGATCGAAGGCAGAAGGGCCGCAAGGAGCGGCGGGGGCAGGGGGTGTTCCGGGCTACGTCGTGGCTCGCTCCGTTCGTCGTGAGTTTATCCAAGATTTATCGGGTTCCCGTGATACCGGACCGTGCTGAAAACACTGCAAAACAGGCCGTGTATACACGCTGCTCCGGATAACGAGGTGCTACCGCGCCGTTATAGATGCCCACGGTCATTTATTAGCAGAATTTATCTTTCCGGGGCTCCGAACAAAGGGGATTCGCTCCGCCAGAAAACTTGTCCCAACAACGTGGGACGATAGCGGGCGACGATTTCGCGCCAGTCATTAACAATTTTGCATTTTCTTTTGAATATCGCCACAATCTTGGACATCGAAATACCTAGTCCGCTTCGCACGCTTAGGCGAGGCCGAAGGGTCCGGCGGGCGCCTTTTTTGGAGCTCCTTTTGCGGTGGCGTTTTTTACAACGCCAGACCCGAAAGGTGTCGATAAAAATGCCATTCCCGCTGAGTTTTATAAAGTGGAGATTCGGTTATGGGAATGAAGTTCGGCCGAAGTTGAATGAGCCCGGGCTTTCGGGCTCTCGGTTCTCCGCGACCACTAGCCGACCTCGGACGCAGATTATTCCGATCGCACGGCCCGGCTTTATGGCAAATTTAATGAATTACGGAAGGCCGATCCTCCGCCGGATAAGAGTTTCTTTTACTGTTCGCACGTAGTCCCGGGAATTAACGATACTGTCTGATTGAATTCTTGTGTACGAGCTCGCGGGCCGCGGTGATTGGCTGAATTTATTCAAACAAGTCGAGTTAACAATCGCCACGAATTCGTGTACCGGGGCCGTAAAAAGTTTCAACGCTTGTACGCGGTTGGTCCAATGATTCGCAACGCGGTGACACTTGCCAGACACTGAAATCATCATTGCGACGTAACGCGGTGATAAAACGTTACGTACCGTCCCAGCGACAGCAATTCAACGCACAGCGTATACGCGATCTATTTCCGCGGACAATTTCACTCGTCCCCCAAGAACGTGATACTTTTCTAACCACCGCAGGAAGAAACATATTACACGTAACTCTTAGCGAGCGTATATAAACAGTTGCTAGTCGAGCGCGCCGTTTCATTTCCAAACGCAAGCTCTCAACGATCCGGTACGCTGAGAGAACAGTTCAGTAATTTTAAAATAAAGCCAAGAATTTTTACCGTACTACACGTTACTTTTTATCGGTCAGGTAAAAACTGTATTATTTTTACACAATTTTTAATGTGAAATAATTGAATTCATTTTATTAATATGTCAAAGTTAAATATATTTGGAATTTTTAAATTGTCTTTCATATACTGCAACTTTTGCTCAGAGAAGTATATTTTGGCATTCGTTTCATTTACTATTACCAACAATGTCAGTAATTTTTATTAATCTCTTCTCTTCGTAGAGGTTATATTTTACATTTTCATAGAAATTAATTTTTTATTGACAAATGTTTCAAAAATGTACAATATCATTACTTTTAAAGGTAAACAATAATACTAGCGCGGTAATTTTGTGCGGTATTTTTACGTTAAATTTTATTGAATTTTTCTCTCAGTGTAGGTGCTTATTGGCCACGATGCTTTTTTCTTTCCAATGTATTTTATAAGCGCTCGATGGTGAATTCGCTTGTTTATTTGCTCTCGCTCCAAACCTTTGGCATCTATTTTCAAGGAGCGCGGTATTATTGGTTGACTCGTTTTCGCACAACGCCGTCCAATTACCCAAAGACATAAATTCGGCCTTGTGGTGTGAGACGCCGTTGATTAGTGCAATTTGGTCACTAAATCTAACGCGAAATGGCCTAATAAAAGGCGCGATAATATGAAATGCAACGCGCGTTAGTCATTGGCGCACTGCTTGCCATGCACTATCTCGCGAAGATGTGTGGCAACGCGTGTAATGACCGTTTGTCAATAACTTATCGTTACTTTGTGACACAACTGCAAACATTAAAGTCCGCTTCGGTAATGCATGTCATACTGTACCAGAGGGGAACAAATACGCGAACACTGTTCAACTGTGCTTCATTTTTGAACGTCAAATAAATGTAATAGTACATTTTTACACGTTTATAACGCGCGTGAGAAAATAGGCAATTGACATTTTTATATTAGAATATACTACATTATTGAAGCGCCTGCCTTACGAGCGCTTTGCCTCTGTAGTTATTTTCAAAAATAACTATCATTAATATGAATACGAACATTTAGATGTAAATCAATAGAATCAAACTCCTTTTTTATAGTGTAAGGAAAAGATATCAGTATTATATTTTATGCTTATATGCAACATATTTACAGTCATATATGTAGTCATATATGCGAAATATGTGGAGTCATATATGTTACCTTATAATAAATCTATTCTGATCAAAACTGTAAATGTGTCTATATAAAACTTGTCCATGGGTCGAACCTACCAAAAACGATTTCGATAGCAAACTGACCAAAAATTAGACATTACCTAGAAATACGAAAATGTATTTAATATTTATTAGAATTTTTGATTAAAATAATCAAGAATTTCAGTTCTGGCTAAATTTTACTAGTTAACTGGTGCCTGTAAGTATATATATTATTCTTGCATTTAAATGAATATCATAATTTATTTAAACATTTGTAGTTCTCTTGGAATTTCAGTTGAAACATCTAATTTCCATCCTTTTTAGGTTGCGAGTGACAAAAAATATACATTTCGTGCTAATGAACATATTTACTCTTGTAGGGAGTCGCAAGCAACTTACGTTTGCGTGTTGTACTTTCGAGCTCGACTAATTTGACGATTCTAGAGACGACTACGAGAGATGAACGACAAACCTAACACGAAACGATGGAATTCGATGGATTTAGCGAGACGAGACCTCGCGAAATGGCTGCAAGTCCTGGATAAGGGATAGTTAACTGTGTCGGCTGGATTTTTGTTGATACCGTTTGCTTTGGCTTTATCTCGGATTAATGTCGGGTCGCCCGTAATTGTGATGGCTTTTTGCCGGGATACACTTCCGAGCTGATTTAACGCGCGCTCGTTACCATTCGTATTCAGTTTTTGGAGTCTAAAAAAGTCGGGCAGATATTTTGAATTTATTTTTTTTTTTGCGTTTTCTTTTCATATCTGATGGCCAATTTTACTCCGTGTATACGGATTCCAAATTACTGCCGTAACTTTTAAAATGAAACTGATTTTTATTTTCTAAAATCTCAAACAATCCATTTTTTTCTGCCGTACAATAAGTTTAACGTTGCCGGATGGGGCAATAATTTGTGCACGTAAGAGTTTTATATCCGTGAAATTAATTTATGATTTATTTTGATATAAACGTGGAATAGGTATTAATGGTATGACGAATTCCATGAAGTTTTATAACATCTGACAGATGTCTACGGTAATTGAAACTTTTAATATTTTATGCACGAAAACCTGTGGAATATAACTTGTGGAGGAAAGATCGATACGTTGATTGAATATATGTATATCGCTGTAGGCGCAGCTTGAGTGGCAAAGGATGATTTATGTTGATGTAATCATTTCTAAATAAACATGGATTAAAGTTATGTATTCGAAAAAGAACCCGGCTTCTAAATTACATTGTAAGCGTATTAATTAGATTAAAATGTATGTAAAATACTCAAAGTTAATTTTTGCGATACAAACTAATTATGTTTAATTACTTTCATATTTATAATGCATCCATTTCTTTTCGTTGCTTTTAGTGCAATAATTTATCTATTCCATCTAATTTAACGCAGAAGTATGTAAATTTGGCACGCACATTTTTTATCGTGTACGTAGAGAAAAAAGAATATTAAAAATGAAAAACCTGGGAATTACAAATTTTAATTAACGGAATTTTAATTTTTGACAAACTTTTTATTTTACATTTTGTCCATTAATTTAATTATTATCTATTAATAATATTGCTATTAAACTCTACGATCCAAATATAAGTCTTATTTGAAATAGGAAAATATTGCCCTTTTTGTGTCAAGTAAATTTGATTCAATTTTAGTGTTAAGTAAAATTGGATTTAACTGCAAAGGCACTTTATTTTTATTTATATTTGAAACAAATTATATTTAGTGAAATACACATTCATAGTGTAAACACACGTGGGCGCAACAGTGGGAAAAACACTTTTAGTTTCATCGTCATTGATATTAACTAGACGTTCAACTTTGATCAAACTTGGCCTGATTCGATCAGTTTTGGTGGGACACGGTAAGACCCGAATTAATTAGATTCGAGCAGACATAGTTAAAATCTGGCCGGATTGGATTGCACAGAATTAGTTTTGGACTAAAAAACTACATTGTATAATTACCGTCGCAAATTTCATAATTTGTTCGGCTTATCTTAATTAAATTACAGTTTCGCGACATAGAAAAGATCGAATACGAAAGGAAAATGATAAAAACCAAAAACAAAAACATAAATGAAAAAAAGAGAGTATTTGCCAAGATTCCACTTTACATTATAAAGCATTGCATTTGCGGAAACGTAAATCTTAATGGCCAATCGTAAAACATTGTTACATTTAACCGGCCAATTGGATTGCTTGAAATTCAACGATCTTCTAACGATCTGGATGGTAATCTTTATGATCTATTTTACTCAGTGCAAGAGAACCGGGACAATATTTATTATGAAGCATTTATGTAATAGGTTCATAGAAAATATATATTGTTGCAGATACTCGAGAGGAATTTTTGACGAAACAAGGAAGTCATTTGGAATTATTAATTTAACATAAATAAGAATTTATTTTTTTTTTAATTTCTGTATTATACTGTAAAATAGAAATGTTGTATATTAATTTCGACTACTTTTTTTTCGTCTCCCTTTTATTATATTACATTAAGGTGGGGACAAAAAAGAAAGAAAAAAAAATATAAGATATAAGTTATGTAAGCAGAATACTTGCTCGGTTTTTAATTAAATATAAAAGTCGCTGTGAAAGGATATTATAACTTTTTCCATCACGCCCGTAACAAGTGAATATAACGTAAGAATTCAAAGAACATTGTTCGCCCGAATGCGCCATCAATCTGCGAAGAATTTCGTATTGTGAAAATATATTTAATGTCCAAGGGTTCAAGTTTGTTAGGGTCAAGGTTCGTTCATAGACTCGAAGAAAAGATTGAATGACCAATCATGAATCTCCGATCTACATCCACGAGCGTCCTGACAAGCCGAGAGAAAATGAGAAATATGACACACGAGCATTATCCCTTTCTAACATATGAGATCCGGTTATTTACTAGAGCATAATCCAGCTACCGTATCATATATCTTTCTCTCTCGCGCTTCAACTCGACAATTTATGAACGATGCTTTCTGCGAGTCCATAAAAATCATCGATTACGCAACTTGCGCGATGGCCGATTGTTCCTCCAATTGTCACGTGATTTAATAAAGAGTATAACTGTGCGTTATATATATAAAAGGAAGCAAATTGTTAAATAAATTATATTTTATGTAATAATTACGGTTTATTGCGGACGTTCGGCTTTATTGTTATTGCTCGGGTGTTGTAAACATTATTCGACTTTCTCTCATTTTCTTGTTGGAGATAAATTACGAATTGCAGTTGCGATAATCTGAAAAAGTGTGGCCGTTGTTTCTGGAGATTATTTGCAATGTATGTCAATAATAGTTACGTTCGAGTCTTCTCATGAAAACTTATTTCCTCCCGTAATTCATTATAACCAGAGACAAAGTTCGGCTTTTTACTTGTCAATCGATTTAACGGTTTCCATTGTTAAGGTGTTACCGATTGCTGAAATTTCAACTTAAATACGAAAAAGCGACCGAACGTTGCGCACCGAGGCAACCGTGATTTGTTCGTTGGTAATCGAAATAGATTTCTCACAATTATTAATTCGTTATTTATGTTAATATCCGAGACATTGTATTCAGAGGAGTGTGTTGTCACGAGTTTAATTAAAATGCCAGTCTTAAAAGGTTGTTAATAAAGTGTTTCACGGCAGCGGCAAATCGGGGGAAAAACATTTTCGCAATAAGAAAGGGGATAAACCTTCAGTTCGTAAACATTGTTTGCGATTTCGTATCAGTATAAAATTCAATGGCTCTTATTATACGAGCTTCGTTAGGAATCTTGGCTGATTGACTACTGCACATTTTCTGCAAAAATTGCGAAAGTAAAAACCTGTCAACGGATAATGTTATGATAACGTCTCCTTTTATGTATATTGAATTGGATGTTTGCAAAGAATTTTTTGTAATTATTTTATAATCAAATAATACACGAAGATGGCATTTCGACTTCAACAATTACCTTAATTGACCTAACTTTTGCACATAAGAAACTTTGACAATGCTTTTTACACAGCATGACAATTTTGGCGCAGAAAAATTGGGCTTCGATCCGAAGAAGAAACAGAGATCCGAACAATACCCCACACAAGGTAAAAACTCGTTTCACTCCTTCCGGCTCGCTTTTATCCCTGTACCGTTTACTCTATAAGGTAAAAAAATAATAGAATCCGCGGCCGAAACGGCCTTTCATGATGCAACATTGAAAAAGTCCAGTAGAATAATTATCGTCATAAATCAACGCGGCCTAATCTGCGGAACGGCATCTCGCTCTAGCCGCGGTATAATCTCCGAAATGGCATCGCTCAAATTCGTCTCGTGTGATTTCATAATTTCATTTCCAGAGCGTACTATTTACAGATAAGCCGGAACTCGCCGGAGAAAAGCGAAGCGCGACGAAACGAAGCGGAGGAGCGAACTCGAAAGACCTTTACAAATATTTGTGACGCAAATTACGAAAGCCGAGTTGAGTCGGTCGAAAATCGTGATTCGCTCGTTAGGAGCCGAACAGGCCGAAGGAGCCGAGGCACGGCCGCCGCCACGTCGGCCTATCAGCCGGCCTCTCGGGCTTGTTTTCTTTTCAATAAGCTTGCCAATTTCGAGGCGCAGTTGCAACGTCAAACCGACCTCGGAGAGGCCGACGGCAGGCGCTATCTGCGCCGCGGATCGAGGATCGAGCGACTTTTACAGAAAGATAACAGGAAGCGCTCCGACGATTTATCGAGCAGGAATATCTCCCTCGTGCGGCTCCGTACCATATTATTTGAGACTCATGAGAAATGTTTACCGAAGAGCGGAGATCCATCGACGCGTAGCCGTGACTCGGCCGGCGCGCCGGCTCGCCGCGCTTTCGCGCACTGCTACGACACTCGGAGCTTTCGAGCGGACCCTAAACTGTCACCAATTTGTAGGTGGTGCCGCGTCAATTTGTAGTTGCTCCCGTATGTTAAATAAAAATTTTCATACCGCTGACAAATATGCGATAAAATAATAATTAAAAAGTAAAACGAGCCTTAGCTATTTATGCACCAAGGGAGATTCAAACGGAAATCCACATTTTTCGGAAACTCCCTAGGGAGAAAAATGGCTTTTTACGCCACCGGGTGATGAAAAGAATCTTATTTCAACGCCTACAATAATTAAATTAAACAAATAATTTCTTTTCTCTTAACTTATCACAGTATTTGTTAAATTATATAAGGGAGACTCTAAGGGGTCCGTGATTAGATGGCTTTACGCTCGAGTGTCGTACCTCGACTTTCGCGCCGCGAGCCCACGCGAAACGTCCGGTGGCGCCGCCAAGGGGCGAGCGGCCTCGCGCACCGCGCTCAAACGAGCCCGGCAAAAGGCGAATTCGCCTGTCCGCCGATTCGATATTGCTATGATTGGCGTTGCGCGCGCAATTGCCCGCTCGCGCTGTTCGACGTTCAATTTTGGTAATGATAGTGGTTTAATGCGCTGCGTTAGAGATCTAATCGCGTCGGTTAGATGCGCGTCGAGGCTGCTTGTTCTCGTAACGATTGCAATTACGAAAGAGGGAGTACTGTGCGATGCGCAATATTGATTCCACTTTTTAACTTACTCATCTCGCCAATATACTGTTATCTCAAATTATATTTATAATGCGCTTTCTAACGGTTTGTTTATAAATAAATTGATACTTTAAAAGGAAGCGTTAATAATAATCAACGGTAATCATTAGCAGACGTTTGACGAGCCTCGTCAAAAAAAGTCCATCCATTCGTGTTAAATCCTGATTATTGAATAGTATGATTAATCGTGGTCGCTTTTGACTTAGAATTGAAGTTCAATGCGAATAGAATTTTTATCATTTTTCCCCCCCTCATAACAAACGGTTGATCACTCGAATTGGCGCCTCGATCGAATTATTAACAAGGTCATAACTCTTGTGCGCAAAATTACAAGCGGCAACAACAATTGCAAGAACTAACCAGCAACCTCATTCCCCCATAACTTGTGGGAAAGAAGCGAACACTACCGGATGCTCCGTAATAACACTATAACATAACTGTCAAATAACGGCAAATGCTACAGAACCACATTAAAATTTCCACATTTACATTGAAATTCACTATAGCAATAGCGCAAAAATTGCTGACAAGTGGATCTTGAAGAGCGCGGAGGAAGCAACGTCACTCGAAAGTGAAACGAGCCAACAAAAGCACTGCGAATCTCGACTGCAATGGAATCGTGCAGTCCTTGTCTGTTGAAATACACTTCGCAATCGAGTTACGAGAGAATTGCTCCCGACGTCACGACTCTGCTATTTCGCCGCGAAATTCGGACGAGGGGGCGGAGGTGGGAACATTTGCGGTGGAAAAATAATTGCCTGTTGCGGAGTAATTGTTTGATGTTAAATAGGTGTAAGGGACTTTCGTGGGGAAGGGGACAACAAAAATATGCTTCGCTGGAATGTTATGATGGCGTGACTATTTTCTTCCCGTCTTATATTGTGTGTCTCTCTCTTTCCTTATCTTTCTTTGGCTCCTTGAAATTATTGTGGACAATTCGATGATAGGCAGTGCCACAAAATGGTCAATTTTTTGAATGAATATATTAAGTAGTGGGGTACAAATACTGGTGTTATATTCTCCAGTACGGGAATAGTACTGGCTTCGGTACTAGACCAGTATGGGGCCGTACGTAAATTGCCACCTAGGAAATGGACCACCTCGGCACGCGAATTTTAATTCACGTTTTTACGTTGAAATTAATGCCCGACGCTCGACGAAATATTTTAATTAGCGACGAATGACAGTCCCATTCGTTTCGCGATTTAATTGTCCACTTGTAGTGTCGCTTTTATTATTCAACTACAACTTTTATGAATTGATTAGTTTACAAATTGATGTTTAAATGTTGCCGACGCTCGCGTCGTTTCGAGGGTACTTGGGCGAACCAAGTTGACGCGACGATCCTTCATCGCGCGGCGCGCTAATCATTTTTTATTCGTTACAACTTTTTTCAATTAAATACGACACCATAAATCAGAAACGCCCGGGTTATAAAAGTTGGAACGCGCCGAAATAAATCTTATTAACACCTGATAAAGGAATAATTAAATTATGCACGCATAATTATTGGACACATCTAAACGGCCGGCACGAAAATACCGTAGAAAGTTTCTACTGTTGCTTTTTAGAGGGTGTAAATTTCATTGTCGTTCGTTAAAATGCGAATTGCGGCAGTGACCAATTAGCTACCATAAAAGATCATCTGTTATTGGATGCACGGGAGCACTTTTTGCACGAAATAATAAACCAATAGAGTTTCCCTGTTGGAATGGTGGTTAATAAAATTTCATCTCCAACTAATTAGTTTGTTTTACATTTCCCTTTTTACGGGCGCCTTTTATTGTCGAACAATGCCGAAATATGTGGATAAAAAGTATACCGGATAGTTTCGTATATAAATTCGTGTATTGGTTAAGTTTAGTATTTCTTTGCTCGCTGTAGTCATTTTTACGTAACATTGGCAATGGTACATTATTGTCCTGAGGTATTTACAATGCAAAACAAGATAAATGATGATTTCCCCGCGGTCATAATTTGTAATAAAAAATGTGCGTACGTCTTATTGAATGTTTTATTTGAAAGTACACTTCACACAAATCGGTATACGTTTGATGACTACGTGTCATTTCACGTGCGTGACTCATTCTTTTTACGAGACGCGTTACTTTTATGGCAATTTTGATTAACCTAGATTTGCATTATTACGTGGAGAAAATTCAGACCTGAATCATTTGTGCAAACAATTATACAATTCGTCCCGATTATACATCGCTACGAATGATAAATTTTAATGGCAAATTAAGATTGCGCGTGCAACTGATGATCCCTGAGCAATTAAACAATAAATTTTTCTATTTGCCTGTTACAGCGGATTTCTAAACAGTTGAACGCTGAAGAACGCGAAAGCTAATAGAGTTATGACTAATCAACCTTTGTCGCCTTTTTTGAATTCGTATATATTATATTTCCTTTTATGAGGCTAAAAAACTGTTGCTGATTCATCAAAATCATGACAAGTGGCAGATGTTTGCGTTTTAAATTCTCCTTGACTTGAAATGGAAAAGCATTAATCCAACAGGCTGTGACAAATTTTTACCAGGAAGCTATGTCAGAATTCAATTATAGGAACGCAGGAAATATTCGGCAGATAATAATAGAATGTTTAACTGAAACGATCACAAACACGGCTGCGTGGATTGTCTGCAACAGTAAATTGTGACTTATAATCCCAGACAGCGGACAGAATTCACTTTATTATTTCTTTTTATGAAATCGTGAAATACTTTCGCATTTTTTTAATCAATAATGTTTACTCAAAACTGTTTAAATCACAGTTTTAAGACTGTTCGCGAAAGTGGTTAACAATCAGTTTCTCTTAGCCGTATTCGACTTTAAAACAAACAATGCCAGGTAAGTTTTGCTTTATTTCTTTTTTATTTTTTTTTGTATTGGTTCGATGTTTTATATGTTCCAAGAATACACGCTATAAACTAGTCATGGTTATATCTCGACAGTGTGACTATCGAAAATTATCTGACAGAAGAAAACCTGTCGGATACTATCGATAATCATAACATTTCACATTCCTGTCTTGCAGTCTAAAAACTACAATTTACGAGGAAGCATCCCAAACTACACGAAAAATATAATTGCGCGAGTATTATGTTTTACTACACTGAGAGAAAAATTCATTAAAGATTAACGTAAAAGTACCATAAAAATAACCACGCTACGCCATAAAGTTTTATTGTTTGTGTTTAAAAGATGTGATATTGTATAATACATTTTAAAACATTTGTCAACAGAAAATGCATCCTTCTAATCGAAACAGAGAATATTGTACGCATTAAAAAATTGTATCAGTAGTTGACTACAGTCAAATGCAATTGAGAATCGTATCAGAATACAGTGGACGGAATAAAATATATTAATCTTATATCCTCTTTCAATTTTGTTGTTTACATTCAAACGTCTTCTGCAGTGCATTTTCCCCACTTATTTTAAAATTGATCTGGCTTATTACCTTTTTCAGCGTAAAACCTTGACGTGACATTCTTATGGCACGTATGTTAAACGCTACGCATGTTACAAAATTTTTCTCGCGCAGTAAATGGCAAAATTATACAAAAACAATGAAAGACGATTGAAATTCGAATTCATCGCGATGGGTATTAATGAGAGAAATCTTTTGATTTTCAAAGCAATTTTCCTCGTTGAATCGGAACATTCTATTTAACATATCGCGGCATTAATCCTGACCATAATTTAAATTTCAGCTCGTGTTCAAGTGCATGAAGATGTTCTGGGATAAGTTATGCATCTTGGTAACATTAATGATAATTGTGAAACATCGAAGGCGGATGGATTTGCGATCGTCCTGCGTGATTTGATTAGCGAGGCAAATGCGTATTTTCCTGTGCAGTCAGGCAGCGTATTTTTCCCCATGTTACGATCGGCCTCAAAGAGTATGCGCATTCATATATCATCGTACCATATCCGCGGAATGTCCAGAGGTTATCTATGGTATATTAGAAGATCTTACTTAAGACGTCTGTACTATGTTGTCCCACGAAGATTTGTGCCATGCTGTGTCGAGCTCCGCACCGTGCGTTAAACATTCCATATGGGAACATTATATATGAGCTTATTATACGCGTGTCTATGTGCAGGCACAGAGTCGTAACAAGGGGTGGATAATTGAGGAGGTTGAGGAGTTATGCTGCAATCGGAAAAGTACTTAGATCTATTGTTTTGGTTCCAATTATTAAAGGTAATCCTGCGTCTGAAAGGCGATTTACTGCAATCTAAAATACCTGCTTCAAAGAGCCCGAACATTTTCGAATCTTTTCCGACTACTTCCAATTCTTGTGATATTAAACTTATTGTAATACCTGCGTCCTTTACCTCATACGCTTTTTTTGATAAAACGGCATTGCAATTTATTTCATTATTAAAATGCAGGTCGTTAATTAAAAGTGAAGCTATTGTAAAAACTGATTATATTTATTTGAATCAAATATTGTACATTTGCGGGATTTAGTTGGAAACATTATTTAATACAAATTTTACTATAATTTTGATAAGATTAATAGCACAAAGAAATTTAATAACTTGTTTAATATAATTATTCAACATTGTCAATGCGTCTTTTATTTATTTAAACAATTTGTTTTAAATTTGTATTCCTGTAGACTAATGGAATAAATTTTATAATTTAATTAATATTTGAATGTGATAAATTATTTATTTTAATTAATTTCGAAATTTGTTTCATCTAAATGATTTATTTTATCAAATGAATTATATATCAAGAGAATAAATATCACGTAATTTCAATGCAAATACTCAACTAATAACAATAATAAGTTGAACAATAAACTCGATCAGAAATAAAGTGTAGTGAAGAAAATAATTACTTGTTAAAAGCGAAGAATGCAAGAGATTAATACATATTCGAAAAGGCATTAGAGCTTTTGTATTGCAGTGCCCGAAGCTGCGAGCAAAAGTATCCAAAACATATACATTTAACGGATGGAAAAGAAAGGAATTGAAAAATCAAAGGACCATTTTTGCAGCGTAGGGAGACATTTTTTACACTCCATTTTTTCTACTCCATTTTTTCCACTTCATTTTTTCTACTTCATTTTTTCCACTCCTTTTCCACAGCATTTTTTTCCACCGATACTGTTTCCACTATTGTTTTTTTTTTCGTTTGTTTATATAGTTTACTTTGAAGTTGTCTAAATATCAACTTTTGAATTCCAGTGAAAAAAGTGGAACGAAAATAGTGGAAAAAATGTGCAATCTTTTTGCAGTAATGTTATCGATACTTATTCCTTATTATGTTACATTCGTAATTCTGTAAACATATTTTCCATTCCGTACCGGTGCACGACACGAAAGCGTACTTCTTTCTTAAATATAAAAACACCGAGAATGGAGTTACTATAATCGATTTTCGTTACCTTTTATTCCGGGATCTTTATAAAATAAACAAAACGAATGTCCTACCCACGGAATGTATCCAAAAATGGGACAAAATGGCAGACCTTCCTCGCCAATGCAATTTAAGTAATTGCTTATGTAGAAAAATCAGTATTATGTCGGTGCTGATAATACTGAAAAAATTTTCGATTGTCGAGAAAAAAGTTCAATAAAAATTAACGTACCATGTAAAATTACCGCGATGCATTAAAAATGTTGATTTTTACTTGGGTATAAAATATATGGGACATTTATGCGGTGCAAATCATATGTGTTGACATGGGAGAATTAATTACTTCTCATTTACATAAGCATGTAAATTTCTTGACATTAATTATTAATTTTAATTTAAATACATATTTATATTTTTATATGCTGCTCAAAAGAAAAAAAGAATTTAAAATTGTTTATACTTAACCTTCTACATTATCAATAATTTCTTTAATTGCAGTTTAAATGTACTTTTCAATTATAAATTAAAATGATTTTAAATTGATATTAGAATATTTATAATTTGAGAAGAATATCTTCTCAGCTCGTCAACAATGGACGAGTACAAGCAAACGGTAATTTGCCAAGAGTCAGCATCTGTACCAGGGCTTAGTTCATTGGTGTTTGACTGCAGGATTGGGCCGAAGGTCAGTCGCCAACGGTTGGCCGACGCTCGCTGATACCGTGCCAGTACTCGGCCATTCGTGAATTACCAAACGGTTATTGGCGAGGAATGAGCGCTGGAGTGACCTATCCCACAGATGACGGCCACGCTTGGCGGGCCAGAGTATAAACAAAGCAAAGCGAGGCAAATAAATAGCGCTAATAACATCTCATCGGATGGAGGATCGGCCGTTGCCGGGTGAATTTTTCGGAGCGCATGGTAATTGCGCGGATGTGGCCTTGGCATAAAATTACCTAGGTACATCCCTGCGCGCATACATATGTATGCATATCGGTATGGCCGGTACAGCGTGGCTCGCGCATGGACGGTACGATTTATCGCTTTATGGAACGCCAAATGAGGAGGAAGAGGCGCGCTCACGATGAATATCCGTGTAGAAAGGTAAGTGAAGGGTCGTCGTCGTCGCGTACGGTTGTCGCGATGCACCCTCGAGGTTAAGTGGCGATCCGCGAACTTTTATAATTATTTCTTCGAAACTGAGCCAGTTAATCTGAGATTGGACACGCCCTTTTCGTCGCGCTGCAAGACCTCCCGAGGCCCCGGCGGGAGCACGCGAGGCGCACAAAAGGAGCAGCCGAAGGAGCCCGGCGGTCAGGCCGTCTCACTCCCACTCGTTCGGCCGACGAAATTTAAATTGCTTCGAATAATTGGGCCGTCGCGTCCGCCGGCCAAAGCGTACAAAACGAAGCTATCGGTGGCGAAGATTTATGCCACCTCCGCATAGACCAAACTTACTGCCACGGTCAGTCAACAGGAACAATGTTCAAATGTAATCGCGCCCGCGCGGGCCCTCGCTCGCTCGTTCGCTCGCTCGCTCACTCGCTCCCTCCTTCGCCAATCAATTTCAATTTCACCGCGCGTCCTAGTATAGACCAATTAAACGAGCGATGCGATGTAATCGATTTCAAATTATGCAGAAACGTGTACCGAGAAGGAATATTGCGCTGGCTCTTACGCCCGGTGCTTTTCTTTCGATCGCCTTTTTTCCTTTTAGCCCCGTCGCGGTGGGATTGTTCGCCCCGAGCCGCGCTCGTTTGATTGTTTTTCTCCGATGCCTCCGGTGGAATGTCCGATCTTCAAGTTGCGTTAGCGAAATTATTCGTCCACCCGGCCCGTTTGTTTTCGCAAATATGTTAATGGAAAATGCCCGGTTGCGGCGTTTTAGCCGCTCCAGTCGCGCGCTTTTTGGCATTTTAATTGTGACCGCCAAACCGCGCTTTATCCGCCGTATACTTAACGCGATATCCATCAAAATTCATGCCTTCCGATCGATGGCAAATCGCGCGAAATCAATGGGGTTGTAAAACTTGCCGCAACTCATCGGTTACCACGGTATGGTTGAATAAATTATCGGTCTGTAGGGTGCAATAAATTGCATTATGATGTTGTAGTTTTATCGTTCGATTGAATTACTTTTGGGCCTATTACTATTTCTTCTGTTTGTGTATTAATAAGTTCTTTACAATTCATTCATATTGGTTTGTATATTTCTTGAATGAGTACAGCTAGTTTTGATTGCTTATTTCTTATAATATAAGTGGTTTTTATTCAATTAAATTGTTTATTGTACCTTTCTTTTATGGGTAAAAAGTGTCATTTATTCATTTAAAAGCTTAGATTTATATCTGCTTTGCTAAAACGTACCAAACGGGCATGATTGCACATTTCTTTTCAATAGTATCATTACTTATTATTTTTTAAATGATTTTAAAATATATCCGGATAAAATAAATCTTCTTTATACGGTTGTTTTCAAACCAACAAGAGTGATTTTAATTATTGAATTGTATGTTAATTACACATCCCCTAATTCACACTGAAAATATCAACGATACGTTTTGTAATTAGTATACCTTTAATGTGGAACGTAAAATAAATTTTACATTTTCATTGTTAATATCAAGTGACATTTGAATTACAACTACGGTAAATGAAACGTATGATTGATAATGACTATTCGTTAATTTCAACTGTCACACAACAAGGTACACTAACGTTTTCTAAATATTAATCATAAGATTATAAATAAAAATATTGATTACTGTTTTCTCTTTTCAGGGTGATTGTTTAAGCAGGAAATATCTCAATATTGACATTTAATTACGAAAATTTTAATTACTAAACCTTCAATGAATGCTATATAATTGTTAATCGAATATGGTAATTGACACGACAATCAACAAAAGTTCAATTATCGGACACAAATGACAATAGAAATTATGCAGAAGTTTGCATTACTCAAATGCTTGGAAATATAACGTTTTTAATGCAGTCAAATATTGTTTATCATTATTTATAATGTATTTAATTTTACGACAAATCTACGGTTACTATTTTTATTTATATTTAAATTGTATTTAAAAATTGATGAATAAAGTAAAGCAGTAAATATTCATATCATTGAACTTTGTAAGAAAAGTTTGCGGTTCAAGTTTTGAAATTCTAAAACTTTTGTTTTAACCTAAAAAGAAATAGAAACAGTGTCAACATATAAACGCATTTGTTAACAAATATGTTTTTTGTCGAATAAAAGTGATAGTAAAAATCGGAAAATTGGGGCAGCTATAATAGCTTTTGTATAATTAAAATATTAATCTATAGGATAAATTGTTAAGTTGAGTTTAGGAGAACTGGTTTTTTCATTTGAAAGTATTCAAATTTGTTTTAAAGAGCGTAAAATCAATTGCAGGGAAAATGTAAAAAATGTTAAACGATATTATTGATTAATTTTTTATATCTTCGTTGCGTATTTATGACAGTGAATAAAAACAATCAAATTTCATTCTTAATGTTTAATTACATTGGTATATTATACGTAACTTTTAAAAAAATATCTCCTCAAGTAATAAATTTTGTCTTAATGCTCGAGGTTATTTTGGATACCATATATTAAATAATTTTTTTTCTTGATCTTTTACATAACAATGTAAGAAATTCCTTTTAATTTGTGACATGATGTACGTCAACAAAGTATACATTTTAAGTGTCCAATAATACAGTGATAATCCACCAATAATGTATTTATTTCAGGTCATTTAATTAACATAATGTTTCTTGAGTGATTTTTATCTAGAAAAACTGATGAAGCTTTTATATGTATTATACGTAGTCACAGTGTTATAATTATAAAAAGCAGTTTTTCATTTAAATATTCCATTTAATTTTAATAACAAAAGATATGATTATTCCTATTCCCACAAGCATTTTTTATATATTTATTTCAAATTTCACATAAAAACATTTTTAATGATTACTTAAAAGATATTTATTCCTTTACAAACTGTTTATAAACTGCCACATTAACTAATAGTAAGTAAAAATTATCATTTTTATGTCACCTCATGAACGGCGGTTCATTTTCCAGTTTTAAGTAAGAAGTAACTGATTACATTTTTGGTACAGATTTATATAAAATATGAGATAATCGACCTGCACTCTTCGATTTCTTTTTTTTTTTTTTTATTGGAATTAGGTGCATTTTAAGAAATTTGTAAAGCTAGTGAAAGTCTGTATTGCATCTTCTTAAGAAATTGAAATACTTTTTATACTTTTTTAGTTTATAAAAAGATATTAAGTCTACAAATAAATCTCTTCCTTAAAATTGTCCCAAATAGTAATTAACATATATGTTGCATGTATGCGGCACCATACACATTTTGTGTTTTAGTTATTAGCTTTAGTTATATTGCATGTTTAGAATGTCCATAAGAATATGTATGCTTTTGAGAAGCATACGACTACTTGAACATGGTATTTGAATTTCTATCATAAACATACGCTTGATTTGCACAAGTGCATACGAAGTATTTGAAACTGTTCCGATATTTCGGAATATTATTAAATCATACATGAGTAGTGAATCTGGAAAGATCGATTAATTTAAATATTTTAATGAAATTTTAGGTAACAACGGAATTGAATTAAAACGTATTAAAATCATATCGAAAGAACACCCGTGCACTTTGGATGATTAAATTGAAGAGAAGTTTTAACAAAATAAAAAAAAAACAAACAAATACCCATTCATTCGATTACGAAATAAAAACAGAACTCGATATTTTAGAGAGTAAGCTCATTTAAGTACCATTTAATCCCTTTCTATTTGCTAAACAAATATTATGGCTTTCTGTGGAATATTCAAATTCTTCTTACCAAACGTTACGTGCGCATTTTATCTGACTTTTTCGTTTGTTTATAATTTAATAAACTTAGACAGTAATGTACAAAAATTGATTTAATCATTTGTCTGATCGACCTAATCGAACGACCGTACCGACTATAAAAGTTTACGTTCAAGGGCGGTATTGAATAACGCTGGTATTAATTATCGGAGTTGAATAGCCAATAAATTAATAATGTATGCTCTAAATAAATTAGAGATATTATAAATTGTATTATTAGTAATTAATTAACTCTCGATGGTTAAATCAAGTATAAGGATGTACGCGATTAAAAATGTATTTTTATACCGTAATGTTTTTTTTATTCATACGTTGAAATAGTGTTCAAGAGCATTCAGCAGTAAAGCTTTTAGAAATATTATATCATAAATGTCACTTCATAAGAATGAAAAAAATTTGACAATACAGTTTTGTTGAATCCTATTTCTGATTTGTAATTAAAATAAAGAACTGTTTTTTCCATAGTTTTGATTAAATATGCCAGCATTGGTGTTTATGTTGATAAATGCGAAAATATACTATATTTAACGTTAAGACAACCCTCGAAACAACATAAATAACTGAACCGCAGTCTCTTACACAACATCTAAAATAATCGTCCAGACAATAATTTATTTAATATTACAATACAACGTTACGTTTTTGAGTCCGTATAAATTTAGCCCACATGTAATTGAAATTACAAATGATACACCACGAAATAAAGTAAACTTGAACACGTAATGTTTTATGTGACACAGTCGTATTATAAAGTGTTTTGCATTATACATCGGAGCTTTATGCCGGAATCAACTTAATGCCTGCGCAACGTATAATACTTAAGTCTGGGAACTGCTACGCGGAGTACGTAAAATGGCGATCTCGTACATTTTGTAACGGCTGCGGGGTCAACTGCGCCAAAAAGATACTGACCGATTAATCAATACCCACATCGTTGCCTACCAGCACGTGGAGTCAACATAAATGCGCCATTAATGATTCGCTTTACTTGGAAACGATCAAACGAGACGACAAATATGTATCAAAGTAAGTTGTGGCTACATGCCATACAAAACGCGATACTTGCATATCATATGGGTCAGAATGAAGACTGTATTTTTCAAGAACGAGACCTGACTAAGGCTAATTGTAAGATTAAAATTTTAGCTTAAAATTATGCCAGGAATGAACTTCAATTTACATCTTTGTACGGGGTAATTAGCTTTTTTTCTACACGAAGGAAAAAGAATATTATAATCTAAAAACCAGTGTACTTCAAGTTTTAGTAAACTGAATTCTAATTTGTGAATAACTTACTGTTATTATTGAGATGTTATCATTTGACAAACTTGTTTACGAATATCTGACTTCTGAATGTCTTCAAATTTTAAACTACTAACACACAATTTATTCAAATGAAGAAAGGAATACACATTTTTTACAACATATATGTTACATACATATTCCATATAGCATAAATATTGCATATCTCTAACAAGCTAATAAATAATATTCAGGGCGATTAATGTAATCAACATAATTCATTTTAATTAATTTTTGTTATTATTATCATTACTATTATCATTATCATCGTACGTAAATATGTGTCTTTCTTCGCAGTTATAACGATTAAGGATTAATATAATAAAATGATTTCGGAATCAGACGTGAATTGAATACGGTAATACGAAATATAATATATCATAGAGTACGACGCGATCTAATTAGTTTCATTGGCCGTTAGATAATTGAATAAAACAAATTGCAAAATGCAGTCATGTAGCAGGGTTTATTCAATTGGAGCGTCGTTTGTATGTCTCAATTAAGCAATTGAAATCATGATAATGCACGGCACTGTTTTAATCAGCCATTCTCCTACCAAGTCGTTTGTCGAAATCTGCGACTTTATTTTAGTCGGTCAAGTGAAATTTATGGTTCTCAAATGTTTAATCTGTTTCGCCGTCTCTTAAAGCGTCTATGACATTCCTCAATATAAGCACGTTGGTCCGAATCATCATCTCCATTAATTCAAATAGTTTTTACGAGACACTTGAACGTGCAGAAGCACCGAGAGGAATAAACGAGTCAATTAGCGACGAATTAGTCATCGCGACTGTCCGATACCCCATGAATTTACTCTGCCGCACAACGTCGCCTTTATTTTTGCGCCTTATAAATCTGCATTTTTGCGAGTATTTGTCGAGATTCGCCTTTTTTGCGTCGGTGAAAGACGCATTCAAGAAAGTGTATCGCGTTTACGAGCTTATCGATTTTTATTATCATAGCGTTTTATGTGTTTCGATGTGATGACGGATTTATATTTATGCACGAGTGAAATAATATATTTATTGAAATGTTTTTTTGAAGAACGATGCCGATGAGAACTTTTTTCCTTTATTGTTTTCGATGTTCTTTTTTTAATTTAATCCACAATATTAGGAAATACATTTGATTAAATTGATTGCAGTTAGGGTGAATTGACGAAATTAATAGTTTTATTAATAAAAATACTACTTAAGAAATGTTACAAATTTCTTAAATATTTATTATAATAAGCATTTGTTTGACAACTGATATAACATATCCTTTTTTATACTTCGTTCGTTTCAAATAATCGGTTATTAATCTCATTGACAAGAGATTTTCAAAGAGCTAATATTTATAGCACTTTTGTTTTATATTCAAAAGGATAATTTATTAATGAATATATTGAGTTCATTAACAATTACGCAAGTACGAAAATTAAATTATAACAATTTAAAAGAATAATTCATCGTGATAAATTGTTCTCTTTTTTTTTCCGAGCACCGAGACTAAATTATCGTAACCCAATAATTTGCGATTAATCTGCGCGAACTGAATATCTTTTTTACGCGGAGTGAACGCTGTAAAAGTATAACACGGTTCCCGAATGGAGCGCACTTATTATAAAAATGTCACGAGCGTTATACTGGCAAACATTTCCAAACATTTATTAATGCAATGAACGCGGTAATGTTATTAGTTCAGTGAACGTGTTCGTAAAACACTTTAACATATAACTGAAAAACGTTTACAAGTAAGCATCAAATTTTAATGGGCTTACTTTTCTCGCGCATGGCTCGAAAATTACATGAAAAATTACTCAAAAACACAGAGAGAAAAGAATAATAAGTAGAAGAAGACCAAAAGTGTTCAAAGTATTAATCGATGAAAATTCATACACTTACTTTAAGAGTATCTCAACAAGTAATTTCACATCATTTAAAGTCATTAGGAATGTAAATATTTGTTATTAAAAACGACAGTGATTTATTTGTACACATAAAAAAAATAAATAAGCGTGAAGCAAGAAAAAGGGATATGTTATTTGACAAAACAGTCACTTCATTGCAAATTAGAAATTGTAAATGAGTTTTCATCACTGAGGCAACAAGTGTACGTCATTTTCCGTGAAGCTACCAGTTTTGCAAGTTAAGGTGAGTGCATTTCTCTGGGTTCGTGTTTTGCATCATATTTGCCAGCACTTCTTTGTAACATAACATTTACATCCTTCGCGGCGATGTGACTAATATTTTAACGCGGAGCGTAACGGGCGCGTACCCGAGCGATAACTTTGGGATGCGGCGCACGGGCAAAATAAATTTCGTCGTGTAATCCAACGCGATATGTATTTCGCGAAGGCAAAAGTTCGAACGAAAAGGGAAGGAAAAAAGAAGAAATGAGGAGCGATTGTACGCGTTTCTGATTCGAATGATCCGCGCGCTTTCCCGCGCGGTCGTGAATCACGGACCTCGCGGAACACGACGACATTTCCCTCGCGTGCAGCGAATCATCAAAATAACCGCAAACGTAGACGAAATACATTACGTATGTCCTAAATAGACAGTGTAAATAATATACGATGCACTCAAAGTAAGACACGATTCCGTCTGTTACCGAGCGCAACATTTCCGGGTTCAGTTCGTGCGGATTATACACGGATCCATTACATTTTCAGCATAGTTTCATAAATTGCACTTAAGTGCGTCGAACAAGTATTTTCAATCGCATTAGACGGATATTTTTTGCCACCGTTAGTTATGTCTTCGCTCTATGGAAACATTGATTCCGGTAACAACTGCTTTTATAGGATTTGTAATTAAAATAAAGAAACGCAAAGTCAAATAAGGATACACAAATAAATTTCAGTGGAAGTTACGAAGAGTTCTCATTGGACCTTTGGTTAACGGAGTAAAGTTATTATCGTGCAGCAAATAAACATTTCTTCTTGATTGATGATTTTTAGGCTAATTGCTGTAATATCTATAATTGATATAGTTAATTATTGCAAATATATGCATGTAAAACAAAATGTCAGTTTAAATTATTCATATACATAATTTTATGTTTGTTTTAGGTCGTCATTTTTTATGTCAAAGGGTTAAATATATTTTAATTTATAAGGAAAAATCTTGTATTCACAAATTTTAAAGTATACATTATGGTATTTGACTCAATGACAGTAATTTTGAACCAAAATATTTCCTGCCATAATTCATCATGCTCTTATTGTTATTAGCGAAAAAAGAAGAAATGAATTATTTGAAAGAAAGAAGAAACAAATATTTACACGCGAATTTATAATTACAACAACTTAATTTCAATCGCATTTAATGGCCCATTTTCTTCCGTACAGAAGCTTGAACTTCTATTACTACAAGTCATGTTTATTATCCGATATTTATTATTTGACTTGGTACGTTGCCATGGAAATTCAGAAGTATTTTTCACGATTTTGTAAGGGTAAGTTAGCGAAATGTTTCTTGAGCAAAGAAATAAAGTAACAAGGAATTTCAATGAAGATAGTGATTTTTCTTCGCGTGCCATTTTTTCATTTTACTGTGTATCGTTGCATAAAATATTCATATTCAAATTCCGTAAATTATAAAATCCAAGTACGAACGTCGGGAAATGTATTCCTGGTGTGAGTCAAAACCGTGGTATGCAAGTTACCGCAAAGTACGTGACATCGATTAGATCGTAACCTCTAGCAATGCATCGATGACTGTCCGCAAACGTCCCCGATCTGGCAATCAAATACTCGGAGAAACTGATTAACTTGTTTGCGACACGTATACGTCTCTCCGCCTTTCGTCAAAGGAAGCGACAAAAGATACAGTTTTAAGGAGCATTTAATGAATTTGAAGTTCCTTGCTAAATGCTCATAAGCAGTATCTTTATAGCTGTTTAACAATGGCTATGAAAAGGGTACTAAAAAATAAAGAATGAAGAAAAAAGAAGGGAAGTGGCGCAAATTAAAGCGAATAAGACGTCACATTTTAGTGCAACAGTTTCCGCTTTTTTATGCTTGTTTCAGGATTTCCTTTAAATACCATGGAAATATTTATTACCTTTTTTATTATTTATCACACTCATGAAACGGAATTTTTGATAAATTGTCTTTAGCTTGCCAATCCCATCAAGAATTATGATTAATTTCTTTCGCCTCGTAACAAATGTGTTTATTTTGAAGATAAGTAATTTATAAAAGGTTACATTTTTAACCAATGTGCATGTCATTTACTTTTTTCATAAAGCGATTTAATTTTGTGACATAATTGGACAACAAGGAAATTAATTATTAATGGTTGTTAAATAGCGAGTTACATAAACGGGGAAATATAGTTCCTTTTCCTCATTAAATAAATAATAAGATCGATTTTTAAATAAACTTGTACTTTTATCAGATTTACTGAACTATATATTACATTTTATTTATTGCACAGCAAATGTGTAGAGATTTATTTGTACAAACGTATGTAAGAATGGAACGATGTTTGCACTTTGAATATTTCCTGAACTTCTTTTAATATGGAAACTGTAAACACTGTGCTGTACTTATATACGACTATTGTTATTTCTGTACAAGCTCATTGGCTATAAATAAAATATAAGGTGTACTTCAGTAAATGTGCTTGAAAATATGTTTGACACGTGCGAGAATAAGTTATTCTCACTTTCAGATAGAAAAGCACCAGTGGCTTTGGCAAATAATAACGGTATCATTGAATTTATGTTTAAACAATTTTCATTTATTCTGCAAAAATTCCCTCTAAATAATTATATCAGTAGTGAATAAATAAGAAATTATTTCATAAGAACACAAGAAACTTGATTAATATACTCATTAAAATTTCAATTCTATAACATAAACAACATTTCTCATAAAAGTAAAGAAACCGTTCAATTTAATAATTCAATTCTGTCTTTTTATCAATTCACAAGTGATACAGCATATTCTTGTTATTTTTTTATATACAGTCTACTTAGTTGTTAGTTTATTGATCATTCTATAAATATTATTTTCCTAAATTTACATTTCCTTATGATATATTACATTTTATTTATAACTCGAATATTCCACAAATCCTTAATAAATAGAGTAATCGAAAAGCAGCATTTCGCATTTTTAAAATGACTGCTAAAATTTATGGGCCTTTACATTACGAACATATTATACAATTTTAAAATAAGTCCAATGATACATGTAAACCGGGAGCTTTTTTGTCATTCGTACTACACGCTAAGAATTATTAATTAGGTCTAAAGATCGTGATAAATCTATAATGTTTGTACCATACGCTGCATCCACATATCTAGGTCTACTTCATTATTGCGCTTATCGATTCAGTTAAAGATGCAATTTCATTGGTTGCATTTGCATTTTTATTCTTCTTGATTTATCATATTATGTACGTCGACCATTCCAAACTTCTTTATAATTCAGTCTATCTATTTCAGACTCGAAATTCAAAAAAGTGATATTAATATAACTTTCTAAAAACTAATGCAAAATTCCAATTAATTACGTTACTTTATGGAAAATAGAGAGTTTCGTCAATTGTTATCAGATTTACAATGCCTCCTTTTAATACGAAACTATATCTAAAAATATATTGAAATTTCTGCTCCAAATAATGAAAAACAAGTAATTCCAATTACCCAATGTCTAGTATTTTATTCACATGGAAAATGCAATTACTATTCCACGTTTTACATTGGAAACGGAGCAATTATTAATCCCGAGAATTTAAATATAACTCGAATCAAAACTTTATTGCGATACAACTCAATCGATCCTACGGTAGATAAACTTAATTGGCCAGGATTTTAATCGCGAAAAATACTCCAACAAATTTTCCGTCCCTTTTGCGCAACGAAAACCGAGCCCGTCGATTAAAAGGGACGAAACAAACGACGGCAATAATAATTACAATCTGCATCCCCAATCAATACCCCCTGCGTTTCAAAATCCTGAGAAAGTTCCGACGGGAAGAGCGGCGCGCACACACACGCACCGGCATACCGAGGCAGCCGCGCATAGGCGAATCTAAAGCGCGCGTCCAAGTCTCGTTACCGGCCACGGTAGGTTGTTATAATATATTCGTCTCATCCACATGTAGCTATTTGAAATGCTGCCAACCCTCTCGGCCCGTCGTAACGATATCTCTCGGGCGAAGCGTTACAAAGGCCGCAAGTGGCTGGCGGTGATCTCTTTCTTTCGCACGGACCACTCTCCAGGGTGGTCGGCGAGGGACGAACTATTCCCTCGGCCTATTTCCCTCTCGCTCGTCCCTCGTCCTGCTCCTTATCCCCGGCTCATTGCAGGCTGTGATTTTTCACCTCTTGCTACTTCCATCCTTCTCGCCCGCTGACCCCCCACCCCACCCCCCCTCTCCCATCCTCCTCACTCTCTCCCTTCATTCTATCTCCCTCTCTCGCTCGCTCGCTCGCTCTCTCTGTTTCTCCCCGCTTCTCCGGACGTGCAACATACAATTACTCCGGAGCAGATTACACGAGCATGGGAGCAGCCATTCTCTCCTCGTTTACGATCTGGACGTCGCGATCACGTTGCCCGGCCCAGACCTGGAAGCGTTTCGACGGCTCCTCGCGGATGAACATTAGCCACGAACGAGACTTTATGCCCGTCGTTTTCTTCCCTTTCGGCTCGTGTCTCGTTATATTCGCCTCATTCTCCAGACCATAATCATTAAAGCCCTCTTTACCTCGCCGGCTAAAATCCGCGCGCTCACGGCCCTCGCCGCGCGAGACCCTTCTTTTGTTCCTCTTTTCGGTCAGGTGGCGCTGTCATTCCGGCAATGCCCCAATTGCGTCAACAACGTTTACCGCGCGCTCGCCAGCAAAGGGGACTCGCGCCAGCGGAGGCGGCTTGGATCCGATTTCAGTCCCGTGGATGGTTCGACGATTCGCGCCGATGCGTCATTCGTTGGACTGACAAAACGGGCAATGAATTAGACCCTGGTGAGACATTTATTAAGGGCCAGCTCTGGCAGGTATCGGAGGTGGTTGCTTTCGTTGGATTGGAATGGAATTTCAATAGAGCGTCGTTTTTCTTTCGCTCCGAGTGTGTCACGAACTCGTGACGAATTTCAGTTGTAAATTAAATAGGATGAATTTATCCGAAGTAATGGAAGGTAATTGAGTGATTAAGCCAGCGACAGTGGCGAGAAGTTATTTGTACATTTCCAAATGGAAAAGTGATTTTAATTAATTTATGTATGAGTAATGTACTATGTTTATGGTAATTTTGGATTCGTCCTTTGATTTCTCCATTGCTTTTTTAACTTGGAAAAAAATTGTTAATGTTTATGGGGTTTAGAAGACGGAAGATGGAAAACGACTAGATTTCGTCCGCATCTAAAATCCGCTGATTTCTTTTCTCCAAACAGAACCCTCGGTATATAATATACTATTTTGTAACATGTGCTCCGAAAATGTCCCTTTATAGACCTGCTTAGCGTATAAATTAGCGTATAAATATTTATAAATTATTTTCATACCAAGGAAGTAATAATTATTATTTCCCTCTAAACTTTCGATGCTAAAAAAGGTCAGTGACGGTGCTCTTTCGATGCACTTGTTGCAAAAAAATATCGTATGCAGCTGGGAGACTGACGACCGTCATTAATGACGGTCTTTCGGTCCTTGCAAGCTAATATACCATTATGCTCGAAGTGCGGAGTTGGGAATTGCGGAGTGAAGTACAAAAAGGCATTTGTCGTCTAATTTCCTGAGAGTGTTATTATATTAACGGAAGCTTATTGACTGTCAATAACGCGACGCGATCGGAACGTTGGCGTTCATTAAAATTGAACTCAAAGGTAACGGCGTCGACCCTTGTGACGTACATTATTGCCGGCGCACACATTCAATCACCTATCAATAAAAAAACTTGTATCAACATAAAAACCATTCCGCAAAGCCCGAGCGGCGAAACAATTTCGAACAAGTGCCATAAAAAATTGTAACAGACTCGCCGGCCACGGCCGGGCCGAGCCCATCGAGCTCAAAAATCGCGGCCATAAAATAAAAGCCGAAAATTCATTTCCAAAAATTAATAACACCCTTGCCGAAATTGAATTCCCTCGGCCCACATTTCCATATCGTAAATTTTCACGTTCGACCGATGGCCCGAAGATCGCTCTCGGGTTAAATGTAACGTAAGAAATAAAAAAGAAGCGGAGCGACTCGGGACGCGTAATAACCATCATCTTCCAATTCCTCCGCTGAAATACAACGTGACGTGGGTTCAACGAGCTCGGGGATGCCCTGAAAGGAGCCGCGTGCGTGCTCGCTCTCCTTTCTCTAGGTCTACTAGGATGACCGCGCCACGAGACACCCCGGCACGATTGCGCGCCAAATCCGAAATGATGCGGCCGCCGTCAACGGAAGCACCTGTCTCTGTCTCGGGTGGCCCCTCGTTTGTAAATCTAACGTACAATCAAGTTTATGGCGGGCAGCGCAGAGAAGTCAAAGCGGTGAGCGAGAGGCGGACGGTGGCGGGTGGTGGAGGGTGGCGGAGAGTGGTGGCGGATGGCGGCGGAACGGGGCACCGGCTTATTATAGGCTTGTTAGCAAGGAAAGGGCAGGTGCTCCGTTTAATTTCGGACAATTAAAGTGGCCAATCCTCGCCGGCCCCCTCTTTTGTATCTCCTTATCGTGAGCCCTCGCGAGAATCGACGACGTGCCGCCGCTCGACGCTATCTCCCTCCCCGTCGCCCCGGTGCGCCATTCGGCTTTGTTCCGATGGCCCTAATAAATGCCCGCGATATTCGTCTTAAACTGATTTCCTTGTCAAACATTCGCTTCACCTCACTTCGCCTCGTTGGAGCCAATGATGGACGCCCCTGATTACCGATGTCTCCCTCGCAAACAACTCGACAAATTGTTGCGGCTTGATACGAGCCGCAAATCTTGTCAAATTGGCCAGCTCCTTTTTACTTTTTTACGACCGCTCCTCAACATTTCCTCCACGTCATTCAATTTTCTGCACACGCTGCATTTTAAACTTATCCGTTCAATTTGTATCGGTTACAAGTTGCTTTTTTTAATTTGCACTCAGCTTTTTTGCTATCAAAGATGATTGCAAATATACAATTGCATTATACACGTATCGTTACTTCATTGATTGTTAATTATTTATTCTTTTATTTATTTATTATGTGTTATTTATGTTCATCTTGTAGCAAATTATAAGATAGAATAAAAAAGATTAGCAATATTAACTGTAAGAGCTATTAATTTTTGTAGTAACCATAAATTTTTAGTTCAGGTTACCTAATTTCTTATTAAAATAATTAATAGCCTTATAAATTTTATGCATTTGTAATTTACAATTTTAAATCCAAAATATATTTTACAAAACTAATTTTTCAAAGTAAAGAATTCAGCAGTCTTAAAAAACTCGTATAAACCTGCATAGGAAAACGGTTGGTCTAAGGCTGCTGAACTTAGTTATCTCACGTTGTTTTGTCTGAACTATAAAGGTATATTTTTGATTTTATATGTTTAACAAACGTTTTGGCCACTTCAGATTGCATTTCAGCTTCCTAGCTTTTATAATATCGCACACGAAGTTACTTATCGTAATGACCGAATGTTTGCGTAACCTTATGCTTTACAGCTATCAATGTAAATAAATCATCTGATTACGATAGTCATATACATAAAAAGTTAGTCATCACTATTATAAATTCGAAATAGAAGCGGATGCCGAAATGAAATTTTAATATTTTCGTAGGCGAAGACAATTTTAAAAGGTGTAAAGATAAAGTCCGAAAAAAGCAGGAGATAAGGCAATTAAAGAAGGAAACACCAAAGTGTTTTGCCAAAACACTCGACTTATTCCAAGTGAATTTTTGTACAGTGAGACTCAAAAACTATTTTATTCAACCAGACGCATATTCTCTAAATTTATTAAAACTTTTATCCTCTTACTTTGTTTGCTCTTATCACTACAGAAACTCGGCGTAATATTTAAAACTAAGTTGTCTCTTTAGAACTTTCAACCATTTAAAATATTCTTATTTTTCTTATTCGTTTGCAAAATTTGTATTCCGAATGTTTTAAATGTGTTGGAACAAACATTCAACGAGATTGAAGATGATAAATCTATTTCGTGTATTAATATTAAATTTTTGTAATCATTAAATATAATGAAAAACGGAAAACATCCTTAGAAAAATACTGTTATTAAAAATTAAAAAAAAATTCTCTACAACTATTTATTAAGCTAGAGTATAAAAATCTTCTTGACACTTTTTTATATTGCCTTATGTTTAATGTCCAGATGCGGCAACTGTCTCGAAAAAATGAAAGTCTAACTTAATTATATTTATATCTGACTTATCTCGTATACATTAAAACTGTTCATCAGTAATACGACGAATGTTAAAATTCTGTTAATTTTATGGTCTTATTCGTTAAAACTCGAAATAAATTGTGAAAGATGAAATTCACAAATATACAATGACAAGATTATAGAAAGTAATTATTGATGAAAGTTCAGATTGTCAAAAGTTTCACGTTTTCATCGCCCTTTTAATTAAAATACCGTTTTATAATTTATCCGATTCGTTAGAAATCCCGATTGTGGAATTTATCGTTTAAAAAACTTCTTCTCTCTTACATATTCAAAACATTACACTGTTGCATAATGTAAGATCTAATATTTGATTTTGAACATTATTTTTAAAACAGTGAAATTTCCATTGTCACCTAAATTTTAATATACATTTTCATGTTAGAAAACTTTTGCACATTTATAAAGGTTGTAACAGACTTTTATCAGCTCATATATTAATTCAAATATAAAGTAGTTTCTTCCGTCAGATTTTAATTTTCTTTTCAAATATTGCATTGGATTGTGTCGCCTTAGTAATTAATTTAAAATGTTTTAATACATGCGAAAAAATATTCGAATACTGGAATAATGTGTATTATAATAATGCTGAATGATAATATTTGTTTATCGATAATTACAACATAATATGTGTAGACTCTGACAAGTTTGAAATATTTGTCAGGTTGGATTATAATTACTAGTACTATAACTATAATTTCATGTCAAACTGTAACATCGTAATTACGATTTTGATTGTAAACCATCATAGTTTTTAATGAAATTTTTCTGAGTGAAATAAATGTACTAATAGAGAATTAAAGTATGATACTCATGTACAAATAAACATATATAAAAATGTAAACATATATGTGGCACATATCTTATAAAAGATAGATTAATCCCATGTAAAAATTTATATACACAACATATATGCGACATATTGTTACACAGCATGACATGGTGCGATATTCTTTTTGTCATATTATATGTTATTGTGTAGTCCCAATCAGCCCCCGAAATGGTGAATTAAATTTCATACTAATTTCCCTAATTGGACCACATATATACTTAGCGTTATACCCATGTATAAAGTTCCTTTCGGATACCTTTTCAAATACTTCTGATACGTTTTCGCATAAAACAGTTGGCACAAAAATTTGTAAAAAATTTAAGTATCTGACGGTATTTAGGATCCATCAGTGGAACGTTAAAATAATTATTCTAATCGTTGGTCGGCACATACATAATTCATATAGACGGTGAGTGGAAAGAGAGTTTATGCGCTTCGCTACGGACCGCTCGTTTGACCGATAATTACGGTCGCACTCAACCAATCGAAATGTCGGCTATGCCAACAAATTCACGAAACAAAATGATTTCGTTACACGCGATACTCCAATGGGCGAGCAAAAAACAAGAGCCGATCATTAGATCTATTGCCATTCCTCGAAATGGCCTCTCTTATTCGCATGTGCGCGTCGCAAAACTTTTCCGTAAGCACTTCGTCGCGTCAGTTTTACTCCGAATTTGTATTTGCGTCGTTCTTCATTGTTCGAGAGAATAATTGTCCCGCGTGAATTTCGGAGGCACAAAGAATGCCGGAATAATTCAAAGTAAATGAAAAAGGTCTCGAAAAGGGCCGGACGATCTTCAAGGTGAGACTCAAGAAGCAAAGTTTAAGCATCACAATTTTCAACTCTACGTTAATAACTAAATAAAAATTATTTACATTGTAAAGTGTGCCGTTTCGGCAGCTGTACGCTACCGCAACAAATTTCTCTTCCTCGTGACACGGTGCACGACAAATATTAATTTATTGCCAGTTTCCCGTGTAATTTAATACTTATAGATAAACGCGTTGTTTGGCAATTATTTATTCAAGTTTCGTATTTTGAATCATTTGTTCGATTCAGCCGAATCGTCCGTCCATCGAACACATAATCAATGGATCAATGTTGGCCAAACGCAGGTAGCTCACCGGACCATAATGGGTTAACGCCGGTAAAGAAGTGGGTAAACACTTAACCGGGATCTCTATGTTAGTTGTAGATTAGCATTTTAGATGAGCGCTTTAACCGAAATTAAATTACTTCAGCGAAATTTCATAATTAACCTTTTGCAATAATTAGCAATAGCAATTCAGCGAGAGCTATTTGGCTTTGAAACTTATTAAGCTAGGGCGACTTCACTTTGAAAACAACGCTTTATTATGTGTTGCCGTATTAATTAATGAGAAATTATTTGATGCGAGAGATTTACTTAATTTATGATTTCTGTAAACATTCAAATCTGTTGAGATATTGCAAAAATGCGACGTCGATCGATTCTGTAAATGTTTGGTGGCTGGGGAAATCGTTTGTCTGAAATTGGGATTTATTATTATTATATTGAGAAATTAACTTTTATAAAACACTTGCTGTTGTACGTTTGTAGAATTTTTGTTAATAATAACATTCTATTGGTTGCAAAAATAACTGAATAACTGAATAATATAACTGAATATGCGGTAGATGATGTATAAAATAATGTTTATACGATATCATTTTCTCAGTATTATCAAATAAAATAATATTATTTCCGAATTGAATTCTTTATACGAAAACGATATTATTTCAATTTCGCCATTACACGAATTAATCATAAATTTCTTTGTGTATTAAATTACCACCCAAGTAATTTATTTTATTATATATAACAACTCAATAAAAACCCATCGAATGACGAAATATAATAATTAAATGTTTCCGCTTCGAGTAGATTGGAATTGGAAAACTGCCAGGAAAGGGATCAAAAATTTTATTTACTATTCATGCGTTCCAAATGACACGAAAATGGACATCTTTTTAAAAAACAAGACTATCTGTCAGCAATCCCTACACGTTATACGGCGCGATATATATTTTATTTCAATTAATAAAAAAAAAACGTTTTATAATCGACACGATGTTGACAATCGTCATGAAAAAAACTTTAAAATCTATAAAATTTGTTCGTCAAATCAAATAAACGTTATTACAACGAAGTTAATAAAAAATATAAAACGTTCGATCGTTGAACGAGGCGATGGCAGGAGCGATCGAAATGTGAGGAATAAAGAGACGAAATAGCTAACGCGCACCGAAGTGACTCGAAGGTTAAAACATTTTTCCGAGGGTCTTACTAATTTTAGTTCATTGAGCCCTAAATATTTTCCGTCGATGTGCGTTTAGCGGAAGCGTGACTACCAGACACGACAAAAGCTCCGAGGATGAGTGAAAGGGAGATCGGGAAAAGGCGAGACGATGGAGCGTAACGAAGGGACGAGGAGCGCGCGAGGAGAAGAAAGATCCCGGTTAGCGCGCGGGTGGTCCCCCGCGGCACACACTATCCTACCCTGCTTCAAGTTCGCCAATGAAAAAAACGCGCTAAAGCTGACCACTTGGTTGAAAGTTGATTGAAAACTCGACAATTTCTGCAATGCGTTTCAGTTTCCAACTGTTATTTAACCCTAATCTGCTTTAAAGTTGTAAAAAATCGTTGGATGAGAAGCTTGATGACGTGACAATGGAGGAAAAAAAAGACACTAAGAAAATTTGCCGGCAAAGCATTATTTTTGTATACAATTTGTTCGAATTCTGATAATACTTTAGAGTAATATAACTGGAGAATTATAATGAGAACAATTATATAATGATAGGTGCTTGTGCAACTAGGGAAGAAAGTTGACGATTTCCCACTGGTGCGAATAGTTTGCTCGCTTACAAGTTTGTTACACACCAAGTTTCTTGTAACAATTGCGAGAAAATAGCAACTTTTGTGGCTAAAAGCATGAGACGAAAAACGCTTAATGACAATTCAGTGACCCCAGTATCTTTCCAACTTTACTTTCGTCAGTGGTCTGAAATTAGGCATTTTTCTTCTGTACTTTACGCTGAAAAAAAGATTCGACCTTTTACATTAGACAATTTTAATCATAACGTAATGATTTCTCAAAATAAGGCGTATAGATAGAAAGTTTTCATGAGGATTCCAATTGTAATTATTGAAAATAAGTTAATGCGATCGTCTTATTTTGAATTCCAATGAGATTAACTGAAATTTCCAGGTTGGTCGTTTCCAAAAATGATTCTCGATAAAATTGTTCATTAAGAAACAAATGGAAGTGGAAAAGAGGGTGGCTTCATAAGTGCACTTTGGAGCTATTCACGCGTTCCTTCTCATCCTTTTTAGCACCCCTCATTTTGCAATTTCGCATATCCTTCGATCGCGTGCCTCAATTTCATGCCAACCCGGGGCCAATTGAATTCAAAGCGCGCGCTGTAAAACAAAATTCATGCAAGGGAATTCGGGGTGCGCCCTTTCCTTTTATTACAGTAACGTTCCGGTGGAATGTTTTGTTTCGGGAAACGGGTGATATTTCGCTTGAAGAGATGTAGTTCGTCTCGCATTTTTGTGAATTTTGCACTGCACGGACTGGAACCAGATGAAATTTGAAAGAGAAAGCAAGATTTTTTTTTTTTGAAAAGGTCGCGTAAAAAATTTATCGTTTTCAAAATGCTGTTTCTCGACCACCTTTCCTGATTAATAATTTACGAAGGATAGAACTTCCTTTTTAATTTTATTCGTCGAGAAAGGGTGATATAGTAATTTATTTTTATTTCTGAAAGTTTCTGAATGTACTTTTTTTATGACAAAAATAAAAGCGTATCATTAGATAAAATTATAAAGCAAAAAATGGATATAGGTTGTCTGTGTAACATGGTAATTTACGTTGCTTTTTATTTTAACGTAATGCGTTCTTATAGATTGTAGTATAAGCTATATTCGCAACATAAATTATTAACGACCATTTCACGAGATACGGACGGCTGCTTTGGAAAAGTAATTCGGATCAAATTTTCATAAATGAATTCAAAGTAATAAACAACAAATACTATTAATTATCTCACGTCAAATGGTGAAGTAAATATTTTATCAATATTATGAGCTGAAATCAAAAGTTATGTTCAGCATTTAAATTTATCTATATCTAATGTAATTTCAATAATAAAATTACAATTATTTAATTTTTACAACTAATTTCATATTAACTTACATTAAAGTATAAAATCAAAAAATGTCAACATTAAGCAATCCTTAATAATTAATATTTGAGCAAAATATTAGAAATGTATATATGATGTGTAAACTTATTCAGAGGTGCTCAGTTTTTATACACTTCAATATCACACAACAATGTCCTAATGGAATAAATCTTCCCTCGCACAGTATTAACAAATACGAAAAAAAAAAATAATAATAATAAAACAGAGCGACGGATCTTGGAAGAACACGTCAAAGTACACGTCAAAAAAGAGGAGGTTAAAAGAAGTATACAAATCCTCGTCTTTTCAAAGTAGCAGTTTGAAAAATAGCACAAACCCGTAATTTAATCGGCTTCATACATCCCTTTGATCTCGCTCGTTCCATGTTATTTTTCAGGACGTAATTAAAAGGATTGCAAAGGCCATAAGAAAAGAAAAACGGGCCGAAGAAAAGCGTAAAGTGGGCAAAAAAATGGAAAAAAAGAAAGAAAAAGAGGAAGTAAGAAATAGAAGGAAAAAGATGAAAAACAGTAAAGGAAGAGAGAGGGGGGGGGGGTGTAAGAGAAAGAGAGAGTGGGAGAGGGAGAGAGAAAAGTCTGGAACCAATTACGTAAAATAATCGCGGGCAAATAAAACGACGCAAAGCACTCGTTGAACGAACGGTTTAATTAGTTGCGATAATGGCGCGCGGACGGGAAAGACGGCTGTCCTTTTGCGAGTTTGCAAAGCATCGGTCTGTTTTCCGGATGTGTTTTCAGCCGACACTCTACTACCGGAAGTCGGCGGGTCATTCTCAGCGGACTTTTTAATTCCCTCGTGCTTTCAAGCGAACTTTTCAACGATCTCGAAAGAAATGTAAATAAGACGCTTTTTGTCTACGCGAAACTGAGCCGCGGCAGTTCGATAGACGGACGGCGAACTGCAGGTACGAATCCGATCGGCCGACAAAGCGTTATAGGTCATGTCAATCAACATTTCGGTTGGTGCTACTTGAATTATTGAATCGGGCGTGCGGCTAGAAAGAGATTCCGATTGAATGTCAAAAGGCAAACGACATTGATTCAAGTCGCTTTTGATTTTTTGATTTTTCAGCTTAGAAGTCACTTCTCCGGATTGCCTTTGTCCTGTTAGAAAAATTAAATATGAAGTCGATAAAAGATTCAGGATTGGTTGCGGCAAAAAGAGTGACTTTTCGGGAACACCGTAACGGCTAGGATAGTTCCGAACAAATTGCATTAATACGAGAACCGAGGATCATTTTGATCAGCGAAATGTAACGTTTAATGGAGAATTAAAATTAATTAACGATAATCTGCAACGTGAGAGTTTAGAAATTTAAATTAGCGAAGCTTTTAATGGAGGGACTTCATCCAGATCAAAGTGAATGTGTTGAAAATTAAGTATTATTATAATGAGTTTTGCTTGAAATGTTTTCATATTTCTTGCGAATCTCAAACAACTTCTATATATTAAAATATAACCAAAAATGTTCGCAGAAGATATGTATTATAAATTAATGGCTTTTTAAAATGGATTTTAAAATGTTCAGCAAATGATGATGCTTTTACATTTAAATTTGTGTATAATTTACGATCATGGCGTTGATATCGAATAATATGAAAATATGATATGATATTATTATATATAGCAACTCAAATACTAATTAAATTGATTAAATTTAATTTCATAATTTAATTACTATTCCCTTCATTTCTAGCATTCTAAGTATAATGATTTATTAGTGTAATGCATTTAATGTAAATGTAATTGATAATTAAAAGCAACATTTGTTGCCTATACGACCAACAATTTTATTTTGTTATAACTTATTAATTAATTATTATTTCCCTGGTATGAAGTGGACTACTTTCGATACTAGAAAAAGGTCAATAAAGGGGCACTTTCGTTGCACGTGTTGCAAAAATTATCGTATACAGCACGGACATTGAATGACCATCATTAATGACGGTCTTTCGTTCTTTGCAATATAATATACTATTTACAAATTACAGCAATAGTAATATCCACATTTGGGAATTATTAATTCATTAAATTCTATTTTTAAGATGATTGTCCGACTAAAAATTGAATAAAACAATAATACACTAAATTATAAATATGGGTTAAAAATTTACATAATCCATGTACCAAAATAAGGGGAGAAATTGTAGTCGCGTAAAAAACTTCTAATCATTTCAGTTACGCCGTCAAAATTGAGATGAGTATTTCAAAGTTTAAGAAGCGAACAATACTGCACGATTTACTTAGTACAATCGAACTGTGTCACCTGAATACGTTTCGTCACGATTATCAAACTCCTTTTTTTTCTTTTTTCGGAGCATGTATGATTCATGTGTGGTTTTTACATATTCAAGTTTGCCTGAATGGCAACGCACGTTTCTTCGAAAGCGCCTAGGACAACTCAACGTGGTTTCGTGGCATTAAATCATAGTCTGAACGTTGGTCGGAAGATATATGTCATAATTAATACCGAGCCCGGACATTGGACCACCCGAACAGCTTACACCTTCGCACGTTTTATTCTCGTTTAAACGCGACCGTCGGAAAAAGGAAGCCACACTTGTGGGTTTACCACGTGCAAACGACTTGAAATCGTATATTGTCCGGAAGCATGTTTATTTACTTTGAGGTTTGAGCAGCTTCTTTGATGCACCGACTAATTATTTTATTTTTCATTAGAAGGAAACGTTTGTTTTACAATTTCAAAACGAAAGACGTTTCAAGGAAACCGACACCGGGCTTTCTTCTTTCTCATTTTTGAAATTTGTTTTCATAGCAGTGTTATTGCGTGAAAGGAAAACCACCAAACATTTGGAAATAATGTGACTGTCTTTCTTGTAGATGGCATATTATGCTCCAACTAATGGCGATGTAATGATAAATGATAAAATAGATGATATAAGTGATTAACTTTAAGAAGATTACAGTTTATTTTTATTACACATCTAAGGTAACGACCTAATTGACGACCCAGTTTAGACGCGTTTATCCCCGGGAGAGAAAAAAGAATTTATCTTAATATATCGTGCTCAATTAGAATAGAACAATTCTGTTGTTCAACCTTAAACATTTTTATCATAATATTCAATATCCCATGTAGAAAAAGATGTCGTTTGCCGTCGATCGGCTATCGATCGGCATGAAACACCAAATGAGCATGGGCCGTCATCGGCTATCCATCGGGCCGTTGATGTGCCGATCAACAGTTAAAGACGATCGGCCGATGATCGGCACGTCAATGGCCCGATGGATAGCCGATGACGGCCCATGCACATTTGGTGTTTCATGCCGTTCGTCGGCACCAAGCTTGGGCCATGCTTGGTCCGATCGTTTT
>JABFPN010000323.1:0-52300 GCA_022817305.1 Leptoteleia sp. ZL-2020 | reverse complement strand
AATATATGCTTTGTAAGAATAATGTATTCTTATTATAAATAGAATTTAGTTTTGTCCATATATTGAATGGAATCCCTATTTAATATAAGAAGATTCTATTACTCTTAAATAGACAGTTTTGTGAGTGCACAGTTAAAAAGCAGTAATTTTTTGTCATATCTCAGCGTATAAATAAGGTTCGGACGTGTTCAGCACGGAAAATGAGTCAAATTCAACTTGGTATTATTTTACAAATGCCCACACATCCCCGAGTTTTTTCGTGGGACATAGTAGGAAACTTCTAATAAATTTCTCACGGCGCGCTCCTTCCTCGCTTGGCAATTTTTCATTTAGCCGTGTCACCCGACACCCAGCGACAGTCGGAATTCGTTTGCCTGCGAATCCGGAAATTTTGTTTCCGCAACAACATTGTTCGCGGGCTGATTCGGCACGGTTATGCACACGGCGGTAAGATACGACGTATGATTTCGCCTGGAAGGAAAAAAATAATTGGTTACACAAAGTAGCGTTTAGGTATAGCCCTGCGGTCGCCTCGGGCGCGCGCACCGACGTGCGCAACGCGATAATTTTGCGCGCGTGTGCGAAACGGTCACGAATACGCGCGCATCTGACCGAATACACCCCGCCGTGGTGTGTGCGTCCGTGTGAATCGGCGCGAGTTACGAGTATGGTTGAGCCATATGAGATTCTTATAAGTATCGTCGCATTGTACCTCTTATCATACAAGAGGTCCCTCTAATATTTCTTGCCAACATATTTGATCCGATCGAAAAGGCCGGGCTTTTTGGGAAGTAATATTCATTCGCTTTTCGACTGACGCAAATTGCTACTGTGAGATCAACTTTTTCGGATAAATATTATTACGATTCAGCTCAAACAATCTTTATCGGATTGATTCGTGCGTGCTTTGTACACTTATTATTACTATACTGTGTAACAACGTTGACGCACTAAAGAGTACGAGATTGATCAAATTTATAGTGTCCTCATACACTCACAAAATTGTCTATTTATGAATAATAGAATCTTCTTAAAATTAATTAACTTTCTATTTAACATTAGTAAAATTCTAATTATGATAAATAGATTGTATTTAATGTAAATAGAAATCCAACTGCAGTTTTCTCAGTGTATAGTTCCCATATTTATAGTGTCCGGTATATAGTAAAAATTGTTAGATATTTATTAATTGCCAAGTAATAATGACTTACGCAATGATTTCGCATTATGACAACTGTACCATGTAAAAAATTCATCAGAAATTTGCTTTCAATAAAAGTAATTCCATTCAGACGAAAAAGATTATTTTCAATTTCAATAGAATTCTATTTAAAATAATACAATTCTTTTGTTTTTAAATAGATGTTTATGAGAGTGTAAAGTGTAGTAAGTTTTGTTTCAACTTTTGGAATATCTAACAAGGAAATATTTGGTTTAGTTTGTCTCATACACTGAAAACATCTTGAGATACTTTCTCATAAAATAATCGATCTTTTTTTTCTCCAACAACAATTGCCAAATCTTTTTTCCTTTGGTACCAATTTCAACTTTGACACTCGCGCTATCTCACGCGTACAAGTGATATAAAATAATTATTTAAATGACATATATTCCGTGATACAATATTTTGCTTGAAAATTCCCTGGAACATAATATAATAGAATTAGCAATCCAAAATGACTTACAGTGCATTTTCGAGCGGACTGTGTTTGTTGCGATAAATTTCAAAGAAAAGAAAAAGATAATTAAATGTTTTAAGAGACTCGCCAAGAGTATGAAGCGTAATGTTATGGTTGAGCGTAATCGTAATGAATTATACTGGCGATTGAAAAATAGAAAGAGGAGTTGGCGATACCAATTAAGATAAAAGATTTTGCAAATAACATACTCGCGCGTGCAATTAGCTAACGAGTAAATGTCGAGACTTATTTGAATTCGAGTTGTCGGAGTTGGTTCACAGTTTTATTCCTATTTCAGGACACGTATTCAAAAATCCTGAAATGGTCAACCTAGTCCTGGAGCCCGGCATATGGTGAGTAAAGGTGGTTTTGCTCGACGGCCGCACGGCAAACGATAAATCTAATCGCGCGTATTAAAACTGACGCTTGATGTTGCAGCTCGAAGGATGAGGAAATAGACAACAATTGCGTGGTCAAAGTTCGAGGCCTTCCTTGGCAGCTGTCGGATCAGGATATAGCGAAATTTTTCAGGGGTCTCAACGTCGCTAAGTAAGTACCGCGTTTGGGTTCAATGACGTCCTGGTAAACGTGCGTCAGTTCAAGCCCGATGAAAATGTCTGGAATTTAAAACTAAAATCGATCCGTCGGAATGCACGTCGCAATGACTTTTAATATATATATATATATATATATATATATATATATGCAATGAGCGGATGTCTTGGTGTTTAGTGAAAAATCTGCAACGAGAGAAAAGTCATTGTATATTGAGAGAAAATTGTTTGAACAAAAAATTGCAATCTTTTTTTTGTATTTTGAGGACATAACAGACAAAAGTACAATCAAAAATTATAAAATGTATAGATAAAGGATGTAAATATTATGATTTTTCATTTTATTTGTACAAATTTATGGATTTTTGATTTTACTTTTTGCAACATTGTCCCATCATGTCCTTAATGACAACGAATAATTTCAATTTTTTTAAATCTTCGTTTTCCCAGTCTAATATGATTCTTATCTTCTTACGTATTTTGTGATTGCAAGAAGTTAACATTCTTTAAATTTTTTTTTATACTTTATTATTTGCAAGTTGGAAATATTTGAAACAGTAAATTGTTTTTGATATTGAAATTGATTTTGAAACATTGAAAAGCAAAACAAATTTTGACAAACTTGATATCGTCGTAACAATTGTGAATATTAATTTCAATAACAACTGTAAATTGATACAAAGATAAAAAACAAACTTAACTATTAAAATAATCAGAATACTCAGATAATGTTAAATGCAAACTAAAAATGTTATTTTGCCACACTATTATTACGTAACAATCATGAAAGGAAAATTGTTATATTTATGAATGGATCGCTTTCAGTTAATGTACGTTAAATGAAATATCAGTTGCAGCGCAAATTCTGCGCGAGTGTAATTGTTGTTGGAATAATAATTATTACTAAAAACAAACGTTGCTTTCTTATTGAAACAAGCTATTTACTCGATCAAACAAGCACTCCATTCTTATTTGCTTTATTTCCGTCAAGTTTATTTCGAAGGAATTGAATTATACCGCTTGATACAGCTAATAGATAAGCAAATTGATAATTTTACAAGTTTCTAAAATCCATATTATTAGTAAATATAATGCATTAATACAATTATAATAGTGAAGTAATATAACAGCATAATATAATATATTACTATAATTATATAACGACAAAAGTAATATTACAATATTATAACATTTTATGTTTAATATTATAAGCAGCTTGGTAATTTGATTCTAAATTTAATACAAGAACAATCAAAACACATCCGACTTATAAATATCCAAGTCCGCAGCATTCCGATCGAATCGAGCCGAACAATTTTCTTCTCATAATTCCGAACGAATGTCTCCTTATCGTCACAAATGAATTCATTGATACCGCCACTCGGACTATTCCATCAACTGAACTGGTTTACGTTTGCCGGGCATCGATTTCTCAGAACAAATAAATTTAAAACAAATTTATGCGCACGCCACTGAAGAAGCATCGCAAAAGGTAACCCCCTTCAAGATCACAATTATTCATAATTCAAAAAGAGAAAGGAAATAAATCAATAAAAGGAGAGAACGTTTATTTTGTTTTTCTTGCATCGCTCGCTTAGATAACCCTTATCTAGGGTCACGGATAAAGTATCGTTTTCGCTGACAACATCAGCTGCAGCTAGATAATGCGCTTTTTTCTGCGATCGCTGATGAAGCGTTCGCGTGATTGTTTCGCTAAGTTACGGGAGGGGTGGGGGGGGGGAAGGGAGAAATTACATTTTCTTCTTCTTTTTCTTCAACTTTAACCAGGATGGCGCAATGCCTTGCGTTGTAGCGAGTTTTGATCGCGCTGCCGGCGACTTCATTGGTACACTTTTAATAACCGTTGGACTGTTCGCAGGGGTGGTGTGGCGCTGTGTTTGAGCAACATGGGCAGGCGTACCGGCGAGGCATTGGTGCGCTTCGTGAGCAAAGAGCACAGAGATATGGCGTTGAAAAGGCACAGGCATCACATTGGACTGAGATATATTGAAGTTTACAAGGCGTCCGGCGAAGACTTTGTAAGAGTCGCGGGCGGCGCCAGTGGCGAGGCGCTGAATTTCCTTCTGAGAGGAGCTCAGGTTATCGTCAGAATGCGAGGTCTTCCTTACGATTGCGTAGCCAAACAAGTTGTAAGTATGAACGATAAATGATTCCCTGGTATTGGTATCCTACTATATATGTCTAGAGTGAGGTTTTTTTTAGTTTGCCCGTGATTAAAACTAGGATGCGCGACTGAGCAGTCGAGTGGTAGGAGGGGGGGGGGGCGTGAAGAGCGGTCAGTAGTTATTGGGCCTTCGTGTGCTTGGATGATGATGATGATTCCGAAATTATAGTAAACCAATCAGCTAATTTTGTACCTTGATTATTTAATCGTTTAATATTAAAAATACAGTTTTATTTAGTCTTTTATTTTGAAATAACTTAGATTCCTACATTAATCTACGAATGCAGGTTTAGATGTACTATAGTAATAATAAACTAATAATTCAAATTTTGTTTGCCCGCAGTTGGACTTCTTTTTAGCGGGATCAAAGCCGTGTCATGTCTTTGATGGGGAAGATGGAGTTCTGTTCGTGAAAAAGGCTGATGGTAGAGCAACTGGCGATGCTTTTGTTTTATTCGAGAAAGAGGAAGATGCCGCGAAAGCGCTGAGCAAGCATCGGGAATGTATTGGCAATCGGTACATTGAACTTTTTAGAAGCACAATTGCTGAAGTTCAACAGGTGATTATTAATCCAGATAAATTTCATGATAAAAAGTTTGGATGTTTTGGCGTTTAAATTTGTGTAACAATAAATTATTGTTTGTTTTGTGCAGGTTTTGAATAGGGCGTTAAATCCAAATTGGTACTTCGAACGTGTACCAGTTACTGTGTCGCCCCCGCCTGTGAAGATCGGCTTGTTGCCCCAAGACGTTATAATGTCGGGGACTCGTAAGGATTGCATTCGCCTACGCGGACTACCCTACGAGGCTCTTGTAGAACACATTTTGGAATTTCTTGGGGAGCATTCGAAGAACATAGTTTATCAGGGTGTTCACATGGTTTATAATATGCAAGTAAGTAATCGTAATTACGTTGCAGTAAAAAGATTAAGATGGCAAATAATTGTATAACAGTAATTTTTCAAATAACTTATGCAAGTAACTGTAAATCGTGTGGACGTATGTTTGTCTCATTAATGAGAGTCTGTATTTATTTACCGAAAAGCTTTATCATGTTTAAAATAAAACTGTTTCTTACTCAAGATTGATTATTTCAGGGTCAGCCGTCAGGCGAAGCATTCATTCAAATGAACAACGAGGCGTCGGCATTCTTGTGCGCTTCACAGCGTCACCACCGGTACATGAACTTCGGCAAGAAGCAACGTTACATTGAGGTGTTTCAATGCAGCGGCGAAGACATGCGCCTGGTACTAACGGGCATGCCGCATTTTTCGGCGAAAGGCCTGGTCCCATCCGGTACGTTAACCACGTCAACTTCCAATGCGATAACCACCCACCCGGTGTCGACCGCGTCGGTTGCCATGCCGGCGACCGCGACCGCGCACCCCCCACTTTGGGACCTACAAGCTTTCGTGCAGGCACAGGCCCAGGCGCAGGCCCAGGCTCAGGCCCAGGCTCAGGCGCAAGCGCAGGCACAGGCTCAAGCCTTGCGGAACCAGGACCTGTGGCTGATGGCGCTCGCGTCTAATCCGACCGCGGCGGCGCTCGCGTCAAACCAGGCGGCGCTAGTATCCAATTCCGTTGCGCAAGCGTCACCTGCGACGCCCGTTTCGCCGTCAGCTGCGGGCACTTCTGGCAAGGCTCTTGCGCTGCCCCCCACTCAGCAAATCCCTCAGTACACCATGACCGGACAAACGGCGCTGCATCCGGCAGCAGCGCCATCCGCCACTCATCCTCTTTTCCTCATCAACATGCCTTCGAGGATACCCACGATACTGTCGCGTCCCGCACCCCACCACGCCGGATTAATTTCGTCCATCATGCAACCAGCACAAATCAATCCCGCAGCGATTGTTGGTCTCAAGCGAACTTGGGACAACTCGTTTCCTACTGATACTGCCAATCCCGCTGCCAAGAGAGCCGCTTGGCAAACGCCCACCACTTTTCAAACTACCGCTCACACCCCCGGACTCACTTATCCTGCTCCGTTCTATCCCCAAATATGATTAGGTTCGTATTTAGTTTAATTTAAGGCGATGTTTCAGGTACAAAGGAAACTAAACGTTTTGATACTTTATTCTAATTTTTTTTTCCTTTTATAAAGATATATAAAGATATATGATATAATAGATGCTCAAATAAATGCTAATTTAAAATCAGTGATCATGTTGACAATTTTTTGTTATATGTTTTTGAAACGTATTTAGTAAGTTTCCTTTTAATTTGTGTATAAAAATTATTTTATATTTATCATAAAGGCGGTATATTAAATACTGTACTGCGAGTTTTTTTTTAAATTCACAGTTAATCTCTTTGTACTTGATAAATCACCTTGTAAGAGTTTTCTTTTAATTTTTTAAATAAAATCGTTGTTAAGAAATATTTTACTTAGAATAAAGATATTTTCATTAAGGTTAACGATTTTATTGATAATTAATAGTAATAATATATTAATTCTCAGTTACAATTATTTTAGATTTGCATTTGATACTAAGGTTGTATACATTAGGCATCTTTTAATAAAGGTGATTTTTTTTGTTTCGTGAAGAAAAGCTTGTTGTAATTTATTTGCAATTTATAATATAATTCAATATTTTTCTATACAAAACATTTTTTTTATTTGTTATTTGATATTTGAAAAATTATTTCATTTAACAAATCACAACAAGTTTTTTTTTAGTTTAGTTAAAGTAGCTTCTTGATATTATATTACTTTATTTAGCAGTTAAGCTCACAGACACTTGACTGAATGTTTAGATGTTATTCTGGTCCATAAGTGTCTCCTTGGTTTAAATTATTATAGTATTCAGGTTTTAATAATCATGAAATTTAACAATTCAATAAAATGGCGGATAATTAATATTTTTGACACTTCTTTTATTAATCTTTTCTTGCGGAAAATATAATAAAGAAATTGTATATTATATATTTTACACAAAAAGAATAATTATATATTTGCTATATACTAAGAGAAACATATTACATTGATCTTTATAATATTATTTTCTATGATTATTTATATTTTTAAAATAGAAAAAAATTGAATCATTTGTTTTCGCGGTATAACTAAATCTATAATTTAATGGAGAATAGACAATTTAATTCGAATAAGTAAAATTCATTTTATTTATGTAATTTAGTGTGCAAATATCAAATGTTTTATTTACTTAACGATAAAGTTGTAACATATCATTACACTGAGAAAAAAATTAATAAACATAACGAGGTCTATATAGTTAGTTATCGCGACAATTCTACAAAATTATTAGTTATCTTTATGAAGCACAATATGGTTAATTTATCTGAGGCAATATTTTGTTTAATGACAGCATATAATTACTTTAATTGTATTGGATCAGTATAACGTAGTTTTGTTACATAATTTTGTTACAAAGTTAGAATATATAGTGATTGTAACTATATTATTAACCCATTTTATTTCTCTTTTTTTTATTTACACATTATCATATAATATAGTTACTACCACCATACATAAACAGTTACAATTCAAATTGATTGATAAATTGATAAATCAACATGAAATTTATTGTTTACCCAATTAAAATTACTTTAATTCTAAACGTACATTGTTACATATGTGCATATATATCAGTATACATAGTGCAGATTATTTTTATCACAATCTTGATTATTATCAAAAAAATTCTTAAATTCAAGTTCGTTCTTTTGACTAACAAATATTTTTCTCAGTGTATACGTGTAATCATGAAAGAATTCTGTGAAATTTTATTAGAATTTATAGTATATTATTGTATCGTAATATTTTATTAGTTAGCAAACATGTTTTTCTCATATTTAACTATTAAGAAGTTATACGTACACACAAAAGTGCTGTTAAACTACTTCATATACGTAATTGAAGCCCAAATAGTTATGAGTTGCATACAAATCTTTGTATTTAGATTTAAATTTTATAATACTTTTTTTTATATAAAATAGTTTGTGATAATTCTACCAAATCAATTTATATGCATAATTGATATATGTCCTGACTTTCAAATTTTGCCTCAGATTTAATATTTAATTCTGCCAATTAAATTCCTCAGCCCCATCTTATCAAAAATAAAACAATGAAGAAATATTTACATTTGGGATGCTTATCGTACATTGTCAAATGAAAACATAAACTGATTTAAACTTTGATATTTTTGTAATTAGTTAGGTATTTGGTTTGTCTGCTCAATTACTATTATTTAGAATGAATTATGTTTAATTCCCACTTACTTTCATTTACTTTATTTAATTTTTTTTATATCTACCTTTAAACTATTATGTTTTGTTGTATGGATTTGTTAGCTCTTCATAACGTATGGGACAAACGAATTATCTAGCTCCTTACTTTCTCACACGGTTGTTTATCAAATTGTGATCTTTCATTTTGCAAAAAAAAATTAGAAACCAATAGAATTTCCTGTAAAAATAATGTTTGTTAATTATCATACTCGTTGCCTATTTCAGTTCAACCTCGTCTATGATTTTGAACCACCATACTTATTCAAAGAATTTATTTAAACAAACTCTTTTAAAATGAGGCATGTTTGATTATCAGTTCTTCCGGGACATCCTTTATCAAAACTCCAAACAGTACTGCGACAATACTGTCTACATTCCTAGAATGAAAACCTGCGCCACGAACGTTTTGTATAGACATATCTATTATTCATACAAATATACATATATATAAATATATATATATATGTATATAAATTTATATAAATATATCACAGAGATATTTTTTTTGTATTTTTATATAAACGTACCATACACAATCTATTTTGCGACAAGTTGATATTTACATCACTGAATAAGTTATCAGTGACGGTACTTATGGCGGTACTTACAAGTGAGAGACCCTTGAATTGTCTCGATTTCAGGCGACCGACGAATCCCCTCTTCCCGACGTCCCCGTATCCTTTTGAATTCCCACGGCCTTTGCCATTGTTGCCCTGGGTCACGTGCCTTGCATATTTCTTAGCGAAACATTGCGACGCTTCTCCAATGATTTGTAATCGCAGCAGTGACGTTTCGATGCCAAATTTTGTTAATGAGAGTACGAACCAATCGCTGGTGATCCCACCTCGAAACGTCATTAAACGCGGGTAGTGCACCCTTAAACTGTACAGCCCAGATTTGTCTCGAAGTGCGCAGTCTTTCGCTTGACACGCATCTTAATAACCATTTCTTTTCTCATACGACTTGTGCAATAATACATATAATCGTCGGAGATGGTAACGTGCCTGGTGTCACGCGAAAGGTCAGCGATGAAACTTCGAATCCATTTGGTTTTCGTGTTCTTGGGGATAAGTAGATGACTTTTATACGATTCATTGATGATTTTCTTGTTATGTAATTTGATTAACATAATGGATCGGAGTGAAAAGCTATTTTGGGGTTTGATTATGAAGGTCGGTAAAATTTAGACTGATACAATTTATGCTTATGTTTGTATTAATTTTAATTTACATTCCAATGTCAGCAGTGTTCTTAACGTTGGTCATTTCTTTTTTGATTTAGATATACCTTTGAGTTGTTATTGCAAATATATGAATTATTGTTTTTATTTTTGATAATGACTATTGCTTAATGCTTGCTCATGAATTAAGGATACGTGATATAAAATTGACCAATAAATTAATAATAAAAGGATTATACTAATCATTTTTTATTATAAATAATAGGTATTGGTAATTATATTATTTTGTATAATTATGTATTATTATTTATTAAACCAAAATCTATATATATTTTCAATTGGAAATATGTGAATGATACATGTTTACATATATCTTGTAATAATTTCATTTGTTTTTATTTTGCATTATGTTTATCTGGTTATACTATTCAAATTGTTAATAAGCTTTAATAAGAGTTTGAATTTTATAATCATGTAAAGGTTCTTCATTGAAGTATAAAAATACATCTACTTTTCACGTTTAAAAGTGGTACAATGTTGAACATTATCTGTCCTTGCTTTTCTGCAATCTAACGTACTTATTACTATGAATAAGATTTTACCGCGTTGTTTAATAAGACGCAATTGCAATGCAAATAAATGTAATTCCACTTCCATGAAATGTCTTGCCAAATATCAATGGATTCAACGTTTCAATTCGAGCACGTGAATGCGAGTGGGCATCTGTTATTATCTATCATTAATCTAATAACTACATTTATTGGTAGTTTGCGATTTGGTGGTTGTCACCTGGCGGTGGCCGTCACAAACAACATGTGAGATATACATGTAATACATTTGTACCGTTGGCTTTCGCTAGATTCATAATGGTACTCATGGGACAACGGTTATATTCGAGCTTTTTCTTTTTTTTTTCAAAACTAGTTTTGTATATCCTTTTTTATGTATATTTATATTTCACTTTTTTTTACTAACTCGATACTGCTCGCTATACCAATGGATCTCGCGATCCCGTGTTGGATGTGTTTGTCTGGTGTTATGGATGGCTAACAAATGGTGACTGATGGCATCGCTTTATCTCGTCTGTATATAAAATTTTATCATGGCTGCGTTTACAGTAATATTCAAGATCCAAGATAAATCTGCCCCTTTTGTTTTTACTGTACCATAGCATAATGGAAATCCCTAAGCAGTTTATATTTTTTTTATTTGGATTATAAATGGCTTTTAATGGCAACGTACTGTTGATATTATTTTGGACCCAGCCATATTATTGTCAGGATTATTATCCATTGAAGTTTGGTCGCCAAAGCTGTAAAATACTTTCTAATAATATTTTTCTTGCAACGGTCACCGGTGGAATTGACGAGTCATTAATTGTTCGACCATACTTCAACAATTCCAGAATCGTAGAGCACCTAAAATATTGCATATTATAAATTGCATTTTTCGGGTTTCTCAATTGGGAAAAGTGCCCTGGCTAATTGTCCTGTATGATTCTTTGTAATTATTTGATCACTGAAATTGTCCATTAGTTTATCCTTTTATCATCATTATTATTATTATTTAACTAAATTATTCTTGCAGATTGACGACGTTTTATAAAAGGAAGTAATATAATTGTGTGAAGGAAAAATCTTGAATATACATGTATACATGTGACGCGAACCCGAAAAGTGTTCTTTTATTTGCCGTTCGCTCTCGTTTATTCGTCGGTGGAGTTTGGATAATTTTTTTTTTCAATTGCCATTATCAATTATGAAATTAAGATCACGACGATAAATGAGGAGCGACCAAACGAACGGTTTAAATAAATTGCCTTTGCTCTAGCGAAAGCTAACAATTTTGCGTGAGCGCACAATGCGTACATAAAGTAAACTGGGACGTAACTTGATTTAGTGTTTAGAGTCTATCTTACCTTTTTTTTATGGCGTTCAGTCGTTTTTTTTCTCTGACTTTTCTTTTTGACTTTTTTTTCTGACCCTTTTTTTTAATTAATTTAAGCGTTACGGGTAGTTGTGGCATATCCTTACAATGAAAGACACTACTCACACTAATACACAAGCACACAGCTACTACAACTGTATACTTCGTGTATATCAATGATTATACATATATACATACATATTAATATTTAATAAATGTAATCGTATTTTATGGTTATCTTTACGCTTGCCAGGGTTGGTGGTCTTTTATCCTCAGTACCTTGCACGGTGGTCGTACTTTTTAATCTTTCATCTCAATTTTTGTATACTTTTTCATTATTCTCCTTTTTGTAATTGTGTTCACGTGGTCAACTTTAATTATGTACATTTTCCTAGTTTTTTTTTCTTGTTTTCTTTTCGTACATATCCAATGGAGATACATAATTATTTTCGGGTGTGTAATAATGATCGCTGGAAGGTTTGAGTACACACCTAATTAACAATACGTTTTTGTAATCACATATTAAATAATTTTGATTAATAACTTTGTCATCTCTTTTCTTCTTAAAACTTAACACTCAATCCTTGAACATTGTTGTTACACCCTTATATATATACACTGTAAAAAATGTCCACTTATTACCGGATTATTCTAATAATAAGTGGATTTTCCACTTAGTATTTCGATAAAAATAAATCCGGTTATTGTAAGAATAAAATTCTTTTATGTTTTATATTTTTATGTTAAGAATATTTATTTTTATAATAACGTTATATTTCTTAGTATATGTTTTTTATAATAAGAAGACGGAAATATTTTTAGTTTTGTTTTATCTTTAAATTATTAAATTTAGAAAACTAATGCACTTAGTTGTTTAACTATTGCAGAAGGAATCTGTAAATGTTATTAAGACTTTAAAAAATAAATTCCACTTATTATTAGAAAAACAACTGAACAGTGAATAATGTTTTATTACAAAACTAATTGTATTTTTGTAATAAAAAATAAAGTTTTATTATGTTTAAACGAAATCATGTTGAGATTATTATAAATGGTTTTAGATTAAGCATAACTACATTTAAAGGATTGTCTTCTTATGTTAAGTGTATAATTTTTTTTTCAGTGTATATACAGACTCGATATTTATTTGTTTTAAAATGGGATTTTTTGCATGACGGTCAGAAATAATTGGGCTCAAATTGACAAGCATGATTAGAACTTGACAATATGCTTTCACAGTTTGTGGGAATATTTACTGTCAAAGGAAAAAGTACGGTCATCGATCCCGTTTCGTCACTCATCGCGACGGTGTTTACTGTCGTTCAATTATCGCCGACTTTACAAGTATCCTTGAACCTACAATTCACGTATTTTGCATTAAAGTCAATTACTAGTCAGCATATGAAAAATTATTTTTCAATGAATTGTTGCTCAAAGATACTTAACGCTAATCAATCATAAATCAATGATGGGAATTTGCGATCCGGCCCCAAGTTTTATATTTAAACTTGATAAAATCCGGATCGCCATTCCCTCCATTGATCAAGTATCATCGTAATGATTAATACTAGTATTATTTTGTACTAAAATAATTCAACGGTTCAGTAGGCGATGTTCGAGAAGTATCTTTTTTTTTCTGCCTAAACAACGTTTTGTGATAGAGACACAATTTTGACGTAAGATATGAGCCCTTTAAAGCCCAAGTGGTGTATTATAATAACAATAATTATAGCATATGTATAATAATATAATAACTCACATTTTTGTTATTTAGAGATATTTAACGTTTCACTTAGGATTACCATAGGCAGTACCAGCGCAAGGACAAACTTGTGCCACCGCCGACACAGTTGCTATGCGAATTAGGATTTACACCATTTGTGCCATTAACAAAACACCATTTGCTGAACGTGATACTGACCCTGGCTAACAGAAAAAAAAAATATATATATATATATAAAGACAAACAAAATGATCACACCACTTGAACTTTAAGAGGCTCATATAACAGTGTTTTATTTATTTTTGTAAATTTTTTGAGATTGTTAATCTCGTTGTGTTCTTTCAAATGAAACAAAAAATAAAAAGCTACTCTCGCTCGAAGTATGGCAAAATCTCTTACTAAGCTCGAGCCGAGGAATGCAAGCTCGGGATAAGGCAACGGGGGCTCCATGTGATGTTCTTACTGTGTATTCCGGGACTTCTACTGTGACTGATGAATGGTGAACGGACATACCACTATTTTTGTACTTGTTTTCGATCAATTGGGTTCTTTCAATAAAAGACGAGAACGAATGGCACGTCGCTGCTTCGACGAACCGTGGCCACCGGCCGTGCTCCTCGAAAGCAGTGATGTGCTCCAATTCAAATCGGCAGCTTTATTTTGAAAGAAGAGGGTTCAGAATGTTAAGAGATAAAGTGTGCGACTGGTCCGATTCGTTCTTCTCTGATAATAATTATTGAAATAACGTTTGAGTCGGAATTAGTGCTGGCTGTTTAACGCATGGTTGTTTAAAGTCAAAGAAAGAGACGCCTTTTTCGAGTGAAATAGACATGTTTTACTGAGGATGGGATGATTTATCTGTTTGGGTTTTCTATTTCATGTACAATTCATTGAGGATGATGTTATAAGTTAATGCAACTATGAGCTTCTAGTTAAACGAGCATTGAAAACAAAATTGTACGAAACTAATTGATTGAATTTAATTAACGTAACTCAAATGGAGTCGTTGGATCCGTCAAGTCCTTCGAATGTTTTATATCGTGTTTGCTGGAATGTCTTCTGAAGGTGAAATTTAGCTAGACGCATAGTTGTTTTGATTGAGAAACTGTTCTCAGTGTTGAAAGTTTAAAATGGTCTCCAGATCCTTTTGAACCCACCTTCCTTCTGAGTAGAAGCTATGTAGCCGGGTTGAGAACAAGTGAGAATGTCATGTGTAATTTGGCCAAGGGGACAAAGTTGGTTCGGTGTACACATATAAGTTTTCACGTTACAATGGTGCAGTGTCGATCGCGAATATGGTAATGGGACTCCTACACACAATACTAACTTCTGTGCTTCCAGGTAGGCCAAGTCAATCATTATTCCTGACCCCGCGAGGATGTACGATGGAAAAATCACCTGGTCCAATATACATGCACGTCTATCTCTATCTTTAACCATCGCTGAGTCATTATATCATACAGTTCCATCTTACATTCACGTTGGAAAATCGGACCGTGCAAAATTGCCGCCAACATTGCAATCACCTTTGCAATAACCTTGCCGGTATTCATTGCCAATCGATAATCAGAATCAATAACGGAAGAAGCGTTTGCACGGTCCGAGCCGCAATGGCATTAGCTGTACGTTTTATTGATTTTTTATCTACATAGGGTCATCCAGTTAATTTGCTATTGGTGCTAAACGTGAGCAACGTTAACTTTATACTGGTGTCACAAAGTGTTGTCATTACTTCCCCCGTACAATTTGTTGACAATCTTCCAATACAAAACCACTGTTTAATAACGCTCAAACCTATCGTTGTCTTTTCGTACTAAATTTATTTATCTATTATAGTAGATTATCACATTAGACATCCGTAGACTGTTTGCAATGCATCTGTTTCATCGGGCTTTGCGATGTGAAGTATCTAACTGTACGTAGAATAGAGGGAAGAGATAAGAAGAAATAAAACGAGATGTGAATTCTTTTTTTCTCCATGCTACGAAATTGATTCGTATATGCGATCGATCGTTATTGCTAATTGTTTACTGTAATTGTAACGGCCTTTTATGTTTCTTTTCATGCGAATAGGACCGATGATACCGCCGCCACCGCCGCTACCACGGCAGAACAGTATTTTCACGTCTCCGCCGCCTATACTTCCGCGCGGTCCACCGCAATTCGCAACACCTTACACGCCACATCCCTCGTTTTTTTACTGGTCACATGCCTCGCCACCGGTCAGTCCTACCAATTACTACAATCCGGGAAACGTTGGTGGTATCCCGCCTATGCCCCAACAAGCTACTTTGGTGAGTGTATGCACATCTGTTGTATTGAATATTTAGTTACAAGAAGTAATTATAACTGGTATAATATTACATTTTTTTTCAGTGTAACAAATTTGCTTTAAGAAAATAAAGACCAAATGTTAAATCCACCCATTAATCCAGCAAGTTTTCCCAATTATATTTATTTCACGAATTAAATGTTACCACATAAATATTCACTTTTCAAATATATCCTTAAATCAGTATAAAAAATAGTAATTCTATGTTTTTTCTTGGTATATAAGTGCTTTCAAAACAAAAAGAAACTATTTTTACATCGAAAATTTATCATACGATAAGTAATTAACTTGATTTTAACTAAAATTGTTGATCACATTATTTCAGTTGACGCCCGAGGTGATGCAGTTTATTGCGCCTGAGCCGCGCGTGGACGCACTTGTACCGGCAACGGATGTGGACAAACGTATTCCATTACCATCAATCCCAGGACCGTATAATCAGTGCGTGGAGCACCTTTTCATGGTCTGAACTGCTCGGTGCAGTTTGCCGAACCAAAACCAATGGCCTTCCTTGCGGAACTTTTCCTTCCCCCCAGTTCCTTGCCTAGAGCTCTCTCCTTTTTCTTTATTGTTTTCTCCTCCTTCTCCGTTACTCCCTTCACCATCCGAACCAATCTAAAATAATGTAAACTCCATGCAGCACAATTTTAGCTCAATTCCTTACATTTTAAAACTCTGACTTGGCAGTTTTGCAGCTCTTCCTTTTCCTTGCAACGCCACTTCCGTTAAATACTGATGCGCCGCAATTCAAGCGCAGTTTTAATTTCTAGTCTAGGAACGTAAGCATTGAAAAATAAAAAAAAGAAGAAGAAGAATAGTACGCAGAAGATTACAGTGATTGCTATTGTAAGATTACAGTAGGTCTCATTGTAAATTGGCGGTATACCGAGGAGTGATTCAAATTTTGAAATAAATTTCGCTGTCAACCTTGTATGACTATAAACAATAAATTGCGACGTTATACAAAGACGCGCGCGTTTCTTTGCTCAAAAAGTGAAAAGGAAAAAGGGAAAACAAGGAAAAGATGATCTGTCAAAACAGCGCATAAAAGACGCCGGAATCTACTTATCGAATTTCGTTGTACGTACGACACGGCATTTCCGCTTAATGTTTTGTCTTCGTACATTGAGAGAAAAATGTTTGAACAAATTGTAACCTTCTTTTGTAATTTGAGGATATACTGGGCAAATCTACAAAAAATACAATGACAAATTATAAAATGTTTTCATAAAAGTTGTGAATATAACTTTTCACTTTATTTTTACAAATTTATAAATACGTTACACATATTTGGATTGTACTTTTTGTAACATTGTCCATCATATCCTCAACTTACAAAGATTAGTTTTTTAATTTTTTTTTCTCAGTGTAAGAACAAAGAATGCTATAAATACAAAATAGCTTTACTGTAATAGACAAGACGAATATAAGGCAGAAAGCTTCGTCAATATTTTTTCGTTTAATAATTTAATTTTAAAAAGTAATATATGTACAGATATATTCATTAGACCATTCAATTAGGCCGTAAGCGTAAACGGAATGATTGATTTACGAATGTATTGCAGATGGGCTACAATTTAATGATCGTCGGTTTCGATTACTATTAAATATGTGGTGTTATCTGCGGGATTTTCGTATAGACGATTGGGATCGTTGAAGATCCCACGATCACGTTATTTAACAGCAAATATTACAAAGGTCTTCCTTCGACTTTTTACATTTACTTCATAGAACTTGATGCTGTGAAGCACTAAGAAAAATTTATTTTAAAAATTGCTGTATTTTGTTTCATTTACTTCCGTTTTATTACAATTACAACAAATAATAAACTTTTATTTTATTATTATAATTTTACTATAATTATTTTGTAGCAATTAATTTCACGAATATACGACACTTTTTGCAAAGAAAAGTAAGAATTTTTAATGAAAAATTTTTCTTAGTGCAATTGTTTCGACGTCGGTTATTTTTGTATTTGTACAAATGATATAATTTCATGCAATTACAAAAGTTACTTTATTAAGTAATATTTCACGATGGCCGATTGTCAATATATTTACTAAAACAGCATACTTATTTATGTTCAATTTGTTTTTATTAATATTAATATTGCAACGTAATACGTAAAAAAAGAGATGCTTTTCTATGAGAAATCTGTTAAATTATTATAACTTTTTTAGTACATTATTTATTTGGAAGACCTTAACAAAAACTAGGACTGCGTTTTAATTTATGAAATTGTATACATATTTAGGTAATTGTTGAAAAGTAAGCATTGTTCTGAAAATTAATTTGGTATTTTGTAAAACCACCAACGCAAATATAACAATGAAAAAGTAGAAATAAAAGAAGTAATAAAATAGACATCGATGATTATGTACAAAAATTGCAACGAGAAAAAGAAAATTGCAAATACCACGAGTTTCAAGAACAAGAAGCATTGCCTTTGCGTTATTTTACGAGAACGTTTTTATCGGTTAAGCTCTTTATCTGCACGTTATTCGTATTACGTTCGTGACTAGTCCAAGTTCGTAAACTGTGCTTCATTATAGGAAATAATATTTTGAATAAACTTCATATTGTTTTAAATCTGTGCACGTTATAGAATACAAGTGTAATACAAATATTTATAGCGAGACAATAGACCTTACTAAGTCGGAACTATTTTGATTCTTCGAGATATCGAGTTTGTATAATTAAATTTTCATTTTATACAAAATTTATAGCAACATCATTTTTATGGTGTAATAATATATACGTTTTACTAGAATGCTACTATTGACAATATTCAAGTGAGCATTTAAATATAATAAATAATAATAATATGGATGATAAACTCGATACCACGTTTCGAAGTTGCATAATACAAATTTTATTTATTACATCCGATTCCGATATATTTGAATCGTTTGCCCAAAATACTAGTCAGGTATAAAGCAAGTTTCGCATGATGCAAATATAACAGATAATAGCATAAGAAATAATAATTGACTTCCTATTTTGAAATCATATGTAACAAATAATGATGCCGAATGATCACTGATGGACTAAAATATCAGACGTTGTAACATTTATTATACTGAAAGTAATATGTTTAATAATTTGAATATAAGGGTCTTGACTGTCAAGTTGATATTATTTTATATCTTTACAAGGATTTTTATACTTGGGTAATCATTCCTTTTTTAATCTTATCGTGTTCAATTGCTGTCTTTTTTTGCTCAATGTTATTTTACAGGACTGCAAAGTATATTTTAATATTTATTTTTGAATATTTACGGGAAATTACTTTCTAAACCTATTTTTAAAATATTAAAACTCATAACAAATTTTAATTACAAAATTAACGTTATTATTAATGATCCCATTCAATCCATCAGAGCTCACCGCTAATTATACAATAAATGTAATGCGTACATATCAATGATTATTTATATTATTTTATTAATTATAAGTGTATATGAGTGATTAACGATTAATTTCATGAAGCAATTACAATTGCGATATGAAAGTAAGTCGTCCGTTTAACCGAACAAAGATTTATTATAATCATATCAATCGATGCATAAAAATCGATTTATCTAGAATACAGTTTTATTAAGACGAATTTTAATATGATTGTCCATAGGTGCAATGAATCGTGTATATTTTATTATATATTTCATATCACTCGTGCAATAATATTCAGGATAGTCTCGAATTTGTTAGGGAAATAAAACACGATTTTTCTACAATATGTACAAGTTTACATTTAGAAAATGTTTTATTGATTTAATGTGCACATAATTGATATTATGTGCATTTATATAAGCCCTAATAGAATATAAACAATCTTTATATTTATGATCTTATGAAAATTGAAAAATTAGTTATATATCGTTCCTATAGTTTGTAAATATACTTTAATCTCAACATTATTTAATTTAAATATTGAGACATAATTCTTTTTATCATCATTGTAACAACAAATGTTTTGTTTTAAAACACTTGCAGTATCATTTAAAACGTTTCACTGTATTTAAATGAAAACTGAGATTGAAACAGTGTTTTAAAAGAAAATGTTTGTATCATACCAGATTTCAAAGCGATGTTAGTTATTATTATTTTTCATTAGAACATTTACAAACTATATTCTTGTATCTTACATGAATGCAAAAATAATATATTTAAAAGAATTTTTAAATATTTTAATATATTGTCAACAAAAGTAGATAGGTGTAATAAATTGTAGTGGATATTAGAAAGCTTCAGTAAGGTACGAACATTATTTGAACTGAATTTTTTGTACACGGGAAAAAGAATTCGCTAATCAAAAAATTATTATTAAAAATATATTATTTCATGATTAAAATCTAGCGAAATTCATGTTTTAGGGTAGAACTTTTATGATGTAAGGCATGAAAAATTGTATTTGCTCGAATGTTATTTTTTGTTGGTACTTAATAATTTCAGATAAGCGATTCTTTTTCTTTATGTGTGTATAAAATAATTCACAATTTTTTAATAAAGTGCAAAAATTTATAAACAAAATTGAACGATATCACGAGAATTAAAGTATTTTTTATTTCCCCTTTAAAAAAAAAGTGAAAGATCATCTTTACTATATAAAAGTAATTAGTTTTAGATAATATATTAAAACAAAAATAACCGAAAGTCGCTCAATTGCGTGGTTTAAATGCAAAATACATCTACGGTGTGTATTACGTTAAAATGATTTTTGCGCGACAGTTATTGTGATTTTTATATTATAATTTTTAATGTTAAGCGTGTTTCAGCGTATATACCGAGTCTTTAATTTAAAAATTAAACCAAGATAAGCAGAGAATTTATATTATATATATACATATATATACAGTTATACTTAATAGTTGGTAGCTTGCGAAATATTATCTTATGTAACGAAATATATTTACATATTTAATGAAAGATATTGATATATATCATAAACGATCGATTTTTACATTTGATCGAATAATTTTGTCAATATATTTAAAATTTTAATATATTTAAAAGATTTATTATAAATTATAATAAATTTATGTCACTTCGAATTGATATCGACATGTATTACATTTTAATATTCATTAATTATATCAATATAAACATGTATGTACATTGATATAATTTAAGGTGTATCAAAAGTAAAAAACAGTCGACGTATAACATACAATTAGCTGTAAATAATATTTAATATTTAATGTTCAGTTCTCGAATATAATCCATACTTCGCAAACATTCCATTCATAAAGTTTAATATTACAACGATCGTACGTGCATTAAAATTATAATAACTATAATTCTTAAAATAGTAATAAATGATTACATCTATTATATAACAGTTATGCCTGTATGAATATTGTTATATAATAAAAATGCGATATTTAATTGTAGCCAATAAGTTTAAGCAATAGTGAAATGTACAATAATATTGATATTTAAAAGTCAATCGTCTTGCATGTTACGTATACAATTTTGAAAAATATATCATTTTAATTATTTCGTCAATTATTAATTTTATTTATGCGTATTGTTTCTCTTGTAAATCAATACATCGAAATAAATTTGATTCGCTATCTTCCTCGATTTTGATACCCTTAATTGATAATTGAAGAAACAAGAAACATAAATAAATAATATTTAATAATCAATAATGGTTAAAAAATCATATATATTTTCAATATATTAACGTAAGCTATGTTATAAGCACCTCATTTTTTAACAATTCTTATATTTTAAACATCTTAATAATATAGAATTGGTTCGTTTTAATTTTCGTTACCGTGATGATCAACATGTATAATTTTGAATAATTATAATTGTTTCAGTAATAACAAATTTTGAAAGAGCGCGCCAAAAATAAAAACCGGAAGTCGGATGTATTATTCGAATTGATATGCTTATGGGAATGGGCGACTGCAAGCAAGTTCTGTTTACAATTCGACTAAGCCGCGGAATAGCTACAAGTAAAATAAGATGAGAAATACAATAATTAAGAGAATAATTCAATTCACTAATTTCACCAATTACAATTCTGTATGCAACAGTATGCAATGACTAACGTAGTCGAACTGCGATCAGTTCGGAAGAGATGTGGCGGAACGGGAGTAAGTTTCTTTAATTTATTATAATTTGTTTAAATAATAAATATTCTGTAATTACATTGCTAAACTTTTAATTATTCAGATATTCATAATTGATTAAACAAATATCGTAATTTTCTATCGTATTTTTCTGCAGTAGTTATTTGATATTACTTTATCATGCTCTCGCAAATGTTCGTATTTATTACATTTTTTTATATTTATTTATTTATTGTAACACTACACGGTGAAATGTATGAAAAAATAGGTATATTTTTTAATTTCTTAAATTTAATGTGACAATATTATTTAAACTGTTATGCGGTTTTCTTCTTTCGCATTTTACATGTATTGTCCGTCTAATTTTATGGGGTATCTCCGTATACATTTTGTAACGTATTTACCAAAAGTATTAATATTTTTAAATGTTTTGGGTCTTTTATACTAAATTTGGAATCTTTTTTTCATTTTCTTGAAATTGTTTTTGAAATAATAAAAATAATAAAAAAAGAACTTTAACAGAGACTTCGGCAGAAAAACAAGAATACTAAAATGGACTCGTCCAACGTTGAGTTAGGTCAATTTTAAATCAAATTTTTACAATGCAAATAAAGCTTTTTATAGTAGTGAAAAATATGTTTCAATATTATATTGATTATTATATAAAATTTATTCATTTAAAGCATTAATTTAGATTTATTGAAGTTTTCAACAATTCAATTTAATTCAACTAAAAAGTTTAATTTAAATCATCATTTATATTTAATCATTCCGATAAGTTATAAAATACAAAAATCATTTGAAAACAAAATATGGCGGCATTCAAAATGGTTATCAATTGAGTTCGTGTCCACATCATCATTTTCTCATTCTAAACTTGATTCAACTTGATTCCAATACTACCCAAAAACCAGATTCACGACCCTGACCATCAAAGAATAATAAATTCTAACAAATTACGAATCAACTCTTCTCTCCGATTATGTAATGCCATCTCGAAAATTCAAGTCGAACTAGTTTCTTATGAATAATCCCTGGTATAATCTGACCAACCAATGAAAACCAATAACTTTACAAACGTAAGGAAACTATTTTATTAATTCTTTTACCATATTATTATTATAACCACATCGATATTGTTAAAACAAAAATAAATAATTAATAACATCTTGAAATAAATAAAAATCAATAAACATTAATTAATACAAATAAATAGAAACAAAAAATTGTTCAGATAGCAGCACATTCTTGAAAGCTACCGTGCACTCCGCTTCTGCGCAGAATCGTGTTGTCGAACGGAAAGCGTCGAAGTTGACCGAATTTCCCACGTCCGTGATATTAGCCATAACAAAAATTGCTATCACTTTGTAAAAAGTGAACAAACGTGCGTTCATTGTTGGACCATCGCGTTATTTCTGCGACGTCAATCAGTGACCCTAAGAGAAAAAAACAAAAAGAAACGGGCGCGTCTTCGTGCTCTGGTAAGTTGCGATTCCTCGTTGACGACAAAAACCGAATTGATTTGCGCTTGACATCACTTTTCGTTCGACCAAAATGAACGGTTCCTCGACCGCTTTTGACACGCGATCGGAAATACTCGCGCGCTTTTCATCAACTCAATGTCTCATCTAATATTTCTGACGAAGAATATATTTCTTCTCGATCGTTACCTTGCCTCCGTCGCTTCTTTACGAAGTTAACCTATAAAATCGAAAACTAACGCGCTGCGCTTACAACAAACTGTTACAGCAACAATATCGATTTTGTTCGATATTTTTTCTTACTTTTTTTATATTTCTTCTATCGCAAAATCATCTCTATTGTTATCCTTAACTTAACAGCGCTGATAAAAATGTACCTTAAACTTATATATCCGTGTATCAATCGTGAAAAATAACATTTTCGAAATATTTTAGTTCGATAATGAATTACGTCACAAAAATGTTCGCTGCTTTAACGTGCATAATGAATGAAAAATTGATTCCATTTATTTATGGCGTTCTTGGTTGCGATAATGAATCGGATTGATGTAAATGCTCGCTTTTTTCGCGCCCTTTTCATAACTTGTTTAAATGTCAAAGGTCCGTTTCAGAAGTAAAATGTGTTTCAAAGAAATTTAATGTTAATAATCTATTTTTTTTTCCAGATAGAAGTTTTTAATTAATTGAACAAAATCAATACAATTAAACATGGCTGGTGAACAACAACAGTTTTTTCTTAAATGGAACGATTTTCAATCAAATATGGTGTCGTCATTTAAACACCTACGAGATGAGAAGAGTTTTACAGATGTAACCCTGGCTTGTGATGGTCAGACGTGTAAAGCACATAAAATGGTGCTCTCTGCTTGCAGTCCATATTTCAAATCTTTATTAGAGGTATTTTTATTATACTTTATATATAAATTCTTAAATGTAATAAAATATTAGTGAAATAATTATATATACATCATTTATTGCTATATATTCATGATTTTACTATTATTTTAAGAAAATTAAAATATTACATACAGAAAAACAAATTTGTTTATTGATTTTAAGTGAAAAAGAAAATATTGGCATAAACTACAAGTTTTATAGTTTACAATTCTGTATAGAATTATTATTTGCATATAGGCAAGGAAACGTCACTCTTCTCCATATGATTGCTTTGTAACATAATTTAATTATTTTTAATATTTATAAAATAATATAAAATGCCAAGAAAACTCTGCTGGTAAGAATCATTAGTAACTAAATGTTAAAAATAGATTAAATTAGTAAAATAGAGGATTAATAAAATACAAGTAGATTGTTAATATCTCAATTCTTCTATTCAAATAATCTTCATAGGTACATTTCAACTGTATAATGTATTATTCTGTTATTCATATTGTTTATTTTTATTTATATATTCAGAAAATTTTAGTAGTAACCAAACTTTATACTTTGATTTTAAATATAAATAAGAATGGCACAATCATGTATTTAACTAGAAAGTTATATATATACATATATATAATACATTATATTTTAAAGCACAAGTTATTTTCTTTCATAAATCTTAAAAGAATATATTTACATGATAATCATTGTTTAATTTAATGCTATTAAAAATTTGGGTTATAATATTATTATTCAGATTTATTAAATTTTAAACAATTACATACTTCTTACTAAAAATGTTTTAAATTATAATATCTATAAGTATATAAAACTGTAGAATTAAACCTACAATGAGAAGAAGTTGATAGTAATATTCAACATATTTTTTATTAGTGTAGGGATAATTCTAAAAAATGAACACATTATTTAATATATTCAAATGTAAATAATAAAAACAATTTTTAATATTTTTAACAAAAAGTTATTATATATTTGAAAATTTACTCTTATTTATATTCTTAAATCAGTACTGAAGTAGTAATTTATTATATAATTTATTTTATTAGAATAAGTAATTTAGGTCATTCTATGTCTAATTAAATACATGTAGTTTTTATTATAATAAACTTATAAATCCATTAATAGTGATATATTATACTTAAAAATCAAAACAATAAATAAACACTGTTTTGTATTCTTGTGAATTACAGTACTCAGTGTTTATGTTTATTAGCATATCTATAATTTGATTTTTACAATTATATATATTTACATTTTTTGTGAAATTAATTGAAGTTTTGTTCATTTAAAATGATAAGAAGAAGAAAACATATTTTTTCTAAGTTTCATTTACTTAAAAGTACATTTTGCATAAATCAATAAATTATTATTCTATAAAATTAAATATACATATACACACATATATCTGTGTATTATTGAATAATCAATACTCCCAATATGAAGAGAAACAAACTGTTGGAAAATGTAGATATAATAAAAAATTATGCAATAATAAATTCTTTAACTTTAATTTTTTTATTTTCCATAGAATCTTAAATATCCTTGGAATAGTTAACAAAATTTTAATTTAATGTGTTTCATACATACATTGAGAAAGAATTTTGAATACAAATTATTATATTGTATCTAAAAATGGGACAAATGACATCTACTTGTCATACTGAATCATACTGAAGATAAACAATTATTTTTATTATACTGAATCATAGTTACTTAAACAATCTTCATAACCTCTATTAAATTATATGTTCAATATGAAAAAAATAATTTGTATCCATTTTTTAGATACTATATTAAAATTTTAACTCAACTTTTTCTCAGTATATATCCTACCACATATTTAGGAATGTGTCCTGATAACAATTACTTGTTATATATGTGCATAGTTTTTTATTTATATATTTAAAAAAATTATTTCCTTAAATATAATATATAGACTAACTTTTATTTAAATCTGATAATAATGTATTTTTTATTATATAAATTTATTGCATTAGAATGATATTCTTTAGATACAAATTAGTGTCTATGAATAATTTTACTCTGTAATTTTTTATTTATATATTTAAAAAAATTATTTCCTTAAATATAATATATAGACTAACTTTTATTTAAATATGATAATAATGTATTTTTTATTATATAAATTTATTGCATTAGAATGATATTCTTTAGATACAAATTAGTGTCTATGAATAATTTTACTCTGTAATTTTTTATTAACCATTCTTTGATTAACCATAAGTAAGTTCTCAAAATTGTAATGATATTTAGAATTAAATTTTGTTTATTATAAAGAGATAAACAACTTTTAAATTTATAAGGAATATATGTAATCTAACAAAATATTACATTGCAGGAAAATCCGTCCAAGCACCCAATAATCATCCTCAAAGATGTTGCCTACAGTCATCTCCAGGCCATCTTAGAATTTATGTACGCGGGAGAAGTGAACGTTTCACAGGACCAACTCCCTGCTTTCTTAAAAACTGCTGACCGACTCAAAGTCAAAGGATTAGCAGAAGCTCCTGGTGCTATAAAGAGGGAAGGTTAGGATTGTTTATGTGAAAAGGACAGTAAGAGAGGAGGCAGAGGAAAAAATTAAATTGAACCATTTATACTCTAATGCAATGATCTTGAACTGTCATTTCACATAATTTAAATATATATATTTTAAATATATATACATATGCAGATATGTGTGTATATATATATATATATATGTATGATATATATGTATATATTTATATATATATTATATATATGATATATATGTGTGTGTATATATATATGAACAATTCATTAAACAGTTCTGCACAATGTACTTAGGGAATCCACGCATTCGTACACATATATGCAATTAATTTCGACTCCTTGTAGCCGAGGTATCTTTTTTGGATTTGTTTATAGTACAAAAATTGCTAATAAAAATATTTAAGATAAAGAACGATTAGTGGGAAAGAATGATGAACCAAACGTTAAATCTGAGTTACAATTACTTGCATATATCGAGCTCTCATTCTGGGAAGCGTGCAGACTAACAACAAAAAAACATGATTCGATGCGAGCTAATAAGCCGCGTTGACGCGTTCACACGTCAAACTAAACAAACACACACAAATGCGCAGCCAAACTCTGGTTCATGACTCGTATCGACACAAAAAAAAGCTCATCTCTTGATCCGATCTGTGTTACGTTCGAGCCTTGTCCCTGTTGATGTTTGTCTTGAACCCGAATAATTTACAATATACAACCACACTCATTATTTTTTTAATGTGACAAATGTAAACGGACATATAGACCACATGAGTAGATTACTAAAAAAAAAAAAAAAAATGAATGGAAAGAAGTTAAGGAATAAGAATAAAAGGAACAAGGTGACAAATTGTATTGAACAAGCGAACACGAAAAGAAAGCCGACGGCTGGTTTTTGCGAATCTCCACAATTTCGACCAATTAGCGATGATCTCGAATCGGATTTACAAAAGTGCCAGTCGTCTTAAATATGACACCTTGCGAGCCTGAAGGCGAAGGATGGCTCCGTTTAACCAAATACTGCCAGTTCTTAACCGGCGTATTCACATTATTACCAATAGACCAAATTTATTTATGATGATTATAATATACAAATATATATGTTAGCAGCTTATTATTAATAAATAAAGTTAAACAGTCTTTAGTTTTGTCGGTCCGCTTATTTGTTAGGATTGATCGTCGGATTGAATAATTTTAATTATTTCTGCTCCTTCGCAAATTGTTATTGTATTGATTGCAGCTATTTGGAAGAGTGATAGCGCAGGCAGTTTGCTAACGTATATATTTATGTATACATATAAATATATATATTCAGAGTTGGTTGTCTTGAACCAAGGAAGAGATTAGTGTAACATAATGCAAGAAACTTTTGTAAAGCTGGAGCGCACAGTTCCTTTTTGTCGAACAACCGGATTATTGGAATTACCGAGTAATTGACAACCGAGAAGTACTATTAAAAATGTAGTGAAACAGTAACGTCGCAGATTTTCAATCGTCAAATCATTGAAGGTCTGAGGAATTGTTATTATTTCAATATTTTGTTCGGGCGCAAATGGATCAGGAAGCAGTCGTGGCTCGCTATGATTTGTTGTTTCACATTAATTTTGACGTTGAGGTTTTGCATGGCCCGATCGGTGCTTCCTTGACCGACGTTGACTGCCACGAAAAATTAGAATTAATATCAAACAGAGTACTGTCGCTACGAAATTTTTCACCGGTAGCGCAAACCAGTTTCTTTTCTCTGCTTTGAGTTGGGTACATTTACGAATCGTATTTGACTAAATGATGCGACAAATGTTTGACGTATTGCGTCGACAGAGATCATAGTGACGCGAATAGTATTTATAAAGTTTGAAATAGTTTTGATTCAGTTAATTAAATATATGATCTATGACCAGTCGTTAAAAGAGTGTCAATGCCATGAATTTTCATTTTTCAATTTATTCAAACAGTTGATTATTTTTAAAGTGCACTCAGTGTTTAAAAATAAGCAACAATTATATTAAATAAATTGGTTCTTTAATTGTAACATTGGTAGGCTAAAACACTCTTACACTCATATTTTGAGAGTGTGTATGACTAGTATTTTGTGACTGGTCAAGATGACTATTATCTCTGTTTAACGCATACTCCGATTATAATTGGGAATTGACATACAGTAATAGTTTTTTGACATTTATTATGAAAATCAATGTTACAAGGATATTTGCATTAAAATTATATGTATTTTCATTCTGAATTGATTATACATTTGCAAATAATTTTAGAAATTTAAAAAACTGAGATGTCTAGTTAATTTTATGTTATTTAAAGTTTTAAATTTATTTAAAAGATAGTTAATTATTTTTCGTTGCCTAAAGGTTATTTAATTGTAATATATCTTGATTTTTATAGTACGGAAAAAAGATTATTTTCACCGTTTTGCTCTATAAACTAATGTCAGTTCCCAATAAATTGTTGTCGAATCTGATAATTTTGCGATCGCTGACTTTCACCAAAGTGTAGCCGAAGTGCAATTTTTGCTGTGTGACAAAGATTTTCAATTGTTTTGATCGTGTGACAGATTATATTCTTTTTATACATCTTGTTTCATTTCCAAATATGAAGCGATTAACTTGTGGAAAAACTCTTTTTAAGGTGTAAATAAATCATTAGCAAAAAAAAAGATGAAAAAAAAATGGAAAACTATGTGATTTTTCGTATATGTATATCTTTTTGGGGTTTCAAATTTATACGAACTCGATGAATACTCTTTTTACGTCTTTTACCAACATTTTTAATACTATATGAATTTATTTCCAGTTTTAAAGTAACATTTGGATAAATTCGTTAAGGGTATTTTCATATTATGCCGATAATTTAGAAAACTTTCAAATTTGCCAAGTTCTTGTATCGAAAAGACTGTTTTGCATTCTCATTCACTTTATCTGTCGTCGAGCTATATCTGTTCGAAGGAATCGATGAACATTGCATTGTTCACGTAATTGCAACGATTGCTATCAATTCTTGAAAAGTTTCGTATCGCTCACGAATATGTTACAGGACACAATTTTCGCGTTCTACTGAAGTTTACTTAAAATAGAGTTTCAATAATCATAAGTGGAATTTTAAAAAAAATGTTGAAAATAAAATTTCAGATACAAAAGATTTATATTAATTAAAAAAATTACTCAAATTTAATTATAATTTTGACTTGGACACGTGCTTTATTTTAATGATATAAGTAGAAACAAATTTATTATTTAATAACTAACTTTAAATGGATAATGAATACAAAATTAATCACATGATGACATTGATTTCAGAACAAAGTTTTTAGATTTATAAAATTTTCATTCTAGATAAATAAATTGTCTAACAACTTTTTTGTCTTAAAATTTATATTTAAATAATTATATAATGGCATAAGTATAGTATATTTGATCAGAATATGTATATAAAATAACATGTCTTGCAAGAGTCTTTCAGCTTTAAAAATCATTTTATCTTTGACTATTATTCAAATTTCCATGTACATTTACAGAAGGATATGACGGGCAATTAGGAAATCGAAAAGGTTCCGCTGTAGTTTTGAAATCAAATATTTACTATCGTTGGTTCTAAACGGTGATAAATTGGCTCTATTTTAAGACTGGGCTTTTTTGGAGAACAAGTGTTCATGTGTATTTTTGACAAAATTTTTTGTTGATGTGTACAGCTGACAGTGAAAAACAGGGTTTAATGCGTAAAGGCAGTTCGATTTAGTTCCTACCAGAAAAATAAGAAAATAAAAAGCAAAAAGAAAGAAAAAAAATAGAAAAAGAAAGAGTCATGAGAGAAATGGAAAGATAAGAATAAAATGAATAAAAGTTAATAAATGTATTACATCCGGGGCATTTGTTGATTCGATTGTTTACGAATCATCGTACAAAGATACATTTACCATTCTGTAAACGTCGAAAACGAAATTCTTAACGAATGCATCCACGTTATATTAGTTGACTCGTAAGTTGCAAAGTTCAGGTTATTTTTTACGTCTCGAGTTTGTATAGGTCGACGTTAAGTTGGCCCTGTGGTATGGATGTAAAGAATTTTTGTTGTTTTTGTTCAATTTTCTCTTTGATTTCATAAAGCTGAATATCTATAGCATTACGTTCACAATTTTAACATAAGTCAATGACGATGATGGCGATTATTATTAATATTATAATAAGATGTTGAAATATAAAATAAATTGTGTACATATATCTATATAAGTTAATAGTTTAGTAATTTATGTATAATTCTCCAATGACCTGATATCCTTTCGATACTGTCTGTTTAGACCCTTGCCTTAAAACTATACTGTAATTAAACTTTTTTAAATTAAAAAAAAACTTAACTTAAAATTTAAAGATGTATTTGTGTAATTAGTATTAATATTTTTCATTTTGATTGATAAATTGAAATATTGTCTGAATATAATGTATATAATTTTCATTCAATACTTAAATATATTTCTTACATAATAACGTTTGTTTTTCCCCATGAATTCACATTTTTTATTTTTTTTTTTTATAGTACATTCATGGAACAGAAGTAAGTTTGTTTTTGAAATTTGTTAACGAGTTTTGAGTTACTATTATAATTGGAATATTTTTTTTAATAATTTTTTCCTTTACTTATATTTAGTCTAAAGTATTCTGTGTATAGTTAGAATATGATTTGGTTACTGTAAGCCACCTAAAATATTATAAATCGCCTAAAAAACACCTAAAATTTTCACATTCATGACTAGATGAGTCAATACGAAAAATTTTATTTCAATAATAATAATAGCACATTTTTCTACGAATAGTAATAAAATTAAATGCGATAAGAATAAAGCACTGTTATAAACATTTAAATTCATAATTAACCATAGTCAAGATTGCTTTTACTTCATATATATATATATTCATACATATATCTGTAAAATATTGCGCGGTAATTTTCGGTATAGTAAATTCCACCATCATATTTTTTGCATATCATTAGAACTGATGTACCAATTTAGTCATATCGTCATAGATGATTGTTAAAGGATTGTAATACACTCAGTTTTCATTAATGTGTTCGTTTGTGATGAATCAAATTTATGAGCCAGAAGTTTAAGACGTTTTGTTAGTAGCTTTGTTTATAAACAGAAAAGCCATTGAAATTGTATGGAATTTAAAGGTAGCTTATACTTGAACGGTTTAAAATTCCTTTATTACAAAAAAAGCCATTGTTTTTCTAAAACTTCTTCTACACGGTGTATCCTTCGCGGATATGTCCTTGACCTACTCTTTTTCACAAAATTCGTATTTAAATGCATTGCGGGGCCCTCTATTTACTTATAATCGAACCACGTATTTGACTATTCTTATTTCCTATCTTCGTTTCTTTCATCTATTATCTATTTGTTTCGTTTTCACTCTTTTATATGTATTTTTTATCAGATTGCTTATTAATTTGATCAGATTGAACTCATCTCTGTATGCTCAGATAAAGGATATTCATAGAGATTGTCTGGTGTCTCTGAGTCCCTCTGAAAGACGTAATTAACAAAAAGTGTAAAAATATCAAGGTGTCCATTCTGAGGGCATTGCTGAATTTGTAAGAATTTCAAACATTAAGGGTTTCTTGAAGACGCGTTTTATTATTTTTTATTATTTCAATTACACTCGGACCTCGATTCTTTTGACTTTGATTCTTTTGGAACCTCGATTCTTTAGATATGTTTACCACATTGCCAATGGTTTGGTAAGTTCAAAAGTGAAACCTAAAATATTTCTTCCTTCTGCCTTTTAAAACATCAGCATCACAGATGATTATAATGCGCTATGGTCTCACCTTTGCCACGCCATTATTAATCTATTTAACGAATTTTTCCTTCTCGGACACTTAATATCTTTATTTCTAACTTATTACTCTTTACATCTGAAATTTTTAATCAAGTGTCAAAAGCAAGATGGAATGTTATTAATTTATTTACCTACCCTATTAACATACAAAAATAATCACAATGTCCGTCCCAAACTGATTACTGGGATATCGCAAGGACGTACGATATACTGGTAATATTCCAGGGACATCCACAGAAGTGGACATTTGCGATATCAGGAAGTCTCTTGCTATTAGGGTATTTGTTTACATATCCAATTATTTATTTGTTTATTTATCTATATGGTTTTTCGATTTGAATTTACACATGAACAAAGTTTATCATTAAGGACAAAAGGTACTTTGCGCTTAGATCAGGCTTTATTTTCACTTTATTTTAACTTTAAATTCTTGCTATATTCATACGTATTTTTCTACATTATACTATATTACTATTGCATCATACTATATTTATTATATTATAAGATATAATTTATTACATTATAGATTAGTATTATACTATAAAATTACTAATCAGAAGCTAATACTGTCTAGATTACATACTCAAAAAATAGCGTTTATACGGTACAATTGCGCGACGTCAACAATCTTCCGTTAGATTAATTTTTGTAATAAGTTATATTACCTAAAATATAATAAGTTATAGTTAATTGCAATAAGTTATACAGATGTTTGTGACTAAAATTTATTATTTATACATCTTTATACATCCCTTTCCGCGTAGTCGCAACGTGCGTACAAAGAGTTGCGCACGAATGAAAATTTCGGACCAATAAGGGTAGAGGCTGCGTAGTTATCGCGAGGGTGGCTTTTCCGTCGCAACCCTCAGTTGTGCGTCGACCGTCGTAGGGACGGAATGTCGACGTGCCGGCACCCGCCGCCAGTTCGCCCGCCGACTCACGTCAAGCGCGGTCGCTTGTGACGATCGAAGCGATCGGCAGCCAATTAGCGGACTTGTCGCGCGCGCGGTGGCATGGACCCCGCGAGGCGCGTCGTTTGAATGGCGAAAAAACGCCATGCGCGCGATCAACAGGTTAATATCGCTCCAGCTTTGGTCGCTGGGACATGCGATGCTATCGAATTTCGATAGTTGACCGCGGACTCGAGTATCGGCGTGACAGGCGAAGTTGCTGGCGTGCGCGATGTTTGTTTATCTGCGAGGGCGCGTTAGGATTATCAATTAAACGGTATTGGTACTTGTGGCAAATTATTGTTCGGAATGGCAGGGGATGGGTACTTTCCGCTTCATCGAGGTTTACCCCATCCCCCCCCCACCCCCGCCCTTTACCCGCACACTTGCCATTGCAACCGTGCGGAAACTTGTATTTGATTTGCTACTTCGGTGAAATTAAATTTGTTTTCCCTGGGTCTGATTGAATCCGGATCGTTGATGATTTGCAAGTCTGTAGTATGTACATTGTAAAAGAAAAAAGGGGGAAAAAGGAAATCAAAGGAGAGAGAGATAGAGGGATTTAGATCCTACCGATTTTCACTTGAATTACTCGTGTTCACCTATGGAGTTTGTAGGAAGTAATTATCGGTTGGCGTAACTGATAACGGATTGATGAAGCTGAATATGAAGAATTAATGTCTTCGATGATTGTAGCTTTCAATGAGTAGTTCTTAAATTTGTATGGGTGTGCAGGTGTGTCTTGTAGACGCGAGTTAAGGGGAGGGAGGACGTAATGTAGATGAAAGGATTGTCAGATGCAGTTGTTATCAATGGTGAAGTACATCGAGAGTGGTGTTGCAGGGGATATTACTTTTCCTCTTGGGAAATTAGCGATATTTGCTGGAAGTTTGATTTTGAAAATAGAAAACAATTTCTTTTAACGCGATGACATAAAAATTTATTATGATTAAATGGTACATTTTTTTATTACCTGTCAACGGTTTAGAGTGGATAAAAGTTTTCAGTTTGTCACATTTTTAATGCCATCCGCATTGACGGCACTTTCGCAGCAAACAAAAAAAAGAATCTTTTTAAGATGAAAGGTGCAATCGCAACAAATTAGTGATTTGCTCGAGATTAATTTTAACGCTGCTAACATTAAATTACAATAGATCCACTTGATATGAAAAGAATCCTTGAAGTACATTTTTTCTGAGAAATATTTTTATGGATAAGAAGATGATAATGAAAGTGAATGAAAATTTTTTTTTGTTTAAGTGAATAACAATTTACGTTTGAGAGGTAGTAAATTAAATGAGATTTCAAGTAAAGTAAGATAAACAATTTTCATAGATATTATTTTTATTCTTTGCAATGACATAACATTTTGCAACAATAGAGTTGTAATTGTCGCAAAAAAATATATTGACTTTTTCACCATTCAAGCTCTTTTTTTTGCGTAAAAAATTTCTTATATATACATATTTGTATACTATTTTATTTATAAAGAAAGTTTATGTAGATGGAAGTTTGTTTGAATTTGAACGACTGTTAATTTAACTTATATTTAATTACATTTCAAGACGATTTGGCAAATTATTAAAATTTAACTGTAGAATGAACTCTGTTGTGGCTTTTATTAAGAATCTTGGGTGTAATTCACGTTCATGAGCTTCAACGCTTTAACGACGTTGATTTAAAAGCTATTTTAAATTAAATTATTGTATTTTGTATGAGATAAAAAACGAATATTGTTTTTAAAATAGTTTGAAGAAAGAAGTTGTTAAATTGTATGAATTTATTTAATAAAATAAATTTGTTTTAATACGAAACTGATTTTATTTTAAAACTGATTTTATTAAGTAAGTATTTTGTTTGATTCATTATTATTATTATTTTTTATTAAATTGATGAAATATTTAACAGGGAAATAAATTTATTTTATTTAATACAATTTTATATGCAATTGACTGTTCAAGGCAATAATTTAAAAGTTCTCGGTTTATCTCTTTATCTCATAATGATTTTTATAACCATTCCTTTGTTAGATATCTATTATAATGAATGATTTCAAGGTGGGGTGCTATTCGACAATTACACAACTATTAAGTTTTATAATCTATCTAATACTCTCTCAATGCTTTTCAAAAAATAAAAATGTTTCTTGAATAAGTTAATATTTTCAACATAATATATTTTTTAGTATATTATATTTTATAATTAAATATAACTACATCAATCGAACTAAATCACAGATATTTCTGTTTCAATAATTAACTTGACCTTAGAGTTAATTTGACAGGATAACGCAACCTTTCTTTCAGCGAAATTCTTCATCATTTTCACGTTTAAACTCTTAAATAGACAATTTCGTTAAAAAAATGGTAATAACTTTAAAATGACTTTTAAATTAACGTATGACCATAAATCACGGTTAAAGCCATCGAGGAATGCTCCTTTGAATCCAGTAACTTTTGTACACATTTTTTGCACACATGCTTACCTCACGAGATAAATACGCGGATCGATTAAAATAAATTGCACTACGTACTGTATGACACATCAAAGATCCATTTATGGATTTTTCTTTTATGTTTATAAAAATAGTCTCACAATTTTGTGGATAATGGTACAGTGTTTAACAAATAATAAAGTATTGTTATGAACTTTTAAATATTAACAAAGTACAAAAAAGAAATTACTTTAACAGTCAAATTTATAGAAATTTCACGTTAATTTGTTGTTTACAATTGTAAATGAGGGGTTACATAAACTGAAAGAAAATGATTTTTCATTTCCAGTATCATCAGTCGATTATCAGTTAAATGTATTGGAAATTATGTTCTATAACTCCATCGTAAACTTTAATATGAAATATTAAGTGAAAACATTTTCTACACTGCAGTTTTAATGTAGAATTACGTTTAAATAAAAATAATATGAAATTGAACCGTGGGTGATATGTTGAGGATTACAGGCGTGTATTTTGCAACACTATAGATTTTTAATATAAATTTGATTTAGGTTCATTCGTGATGTGTTCGATAAGAATTAGTCTTGATTTAATGTCCTAGTCTGAATTTGAGGATAGTTTTCTTAAATATTCAGTATTGGTAATAAATGATAGGTAATTAACTAGGTAATTTATTGTAGGGCTAAATTTATGTTTTATTGAAGTCTAGTTAGATAAGGCCTTATTTACTTTTCTTGTAAGTAAAGCTTTGTTTCATTTATTCGGTCAAGATGTGACAACAGCTTAAGAATACAATGGTCAATGATGAATAAGATACATTAGTGCTTGGCAAATTTAAAAGAAGGCTCTTACATAAAACTTTTTGTATTTAAATATAATTCCAATTATATTTTTAACACGTAATACTTCATTTATTATAAAAGCAAGATTTTTGTTTATTTTTAACATATCTTAAAATTAAAAGATTCTAGTTGAAATAATTTGTTTTACATGTCTCACTAATAAACAAATGTTTCTAATTACAAGTATTAAAGAAAGGACGAGAAAATGTGATATAATTTAAGCAAGCGAAATAATATTAAAGATCAACATTTTCTTCCTTTTAAAATTAAGTTAGTTGATCCTGCATTTAATTCTGCTCGTATTTTATGCAGAATTAAATGCTTTCTTCGTGCGGAATGACAAATTTTATACTTAATTACACATGGCTTTATGTTAATCTGTAATATACACGGAGAGAAATTTGTAAGTAGTTGCTACTATATTGTATAATAACTTGTGGATATGTGTGCGTTTACAGTATTCCTTATATTACATTTTTGTTCGGACAAAATTGTCTGACAAAACTTTAATATAATTAAGTATTTTTTTAAATGAATATCTGATACTAAAAAAGGAAAAAAGAAACTTAAATTATTGGATTAAAACTTTAATGTATTTTTGCATTAGTTATAATAGTTAAGAAACTGAACAAAAGCTGTAGACTGCTTTCTTCTCTGAGTATGGTTAAGTATAAAACTGTGAAAACAAGTTTATATAGGTTGCCATATATGCAGGCATATATAAAATTTTTCATGGGTATAGTTATTTATCATAAAACATGATTGACAGTCAGATTTTCTTTTGGAATGAAAATCAAGTACTTCTGTATACTTTGGGAGATAGTAAATTTTATGATAGATGTCTTGTCAGAGATAACTTTTAAACAGAGGGAAAGGTTGGGGGTATGAGAAGGAAAAAATGAAAAGGAAGGATTTTTAGGATTGCATAGAAGTATATGAAAGAAAAGAGAAATAGAATGAGATTATGGGAATTGTATGGGAAAATGGAAGGAAAATTATCACCTTCCATGGTACCCGGAGCGTACCATGAGAAGGTAATTAGTCAAACTTCGTCCCACCATTTGACGCCAAGTTCGTCAATATTACCACCGACGTCATGTAATTTGTAAAGTTTTACATTGATAGATTTAATTGAATGAATTTATTTTTGCACAAGTATAGAACAGATAGAAAAAGTTGGTTAGATATTAATAACAGTAATGGTTTTGTCGTTGATTCTGAAAAATGTATTTCTATTGAATGGAATAAAATAAAGTTTAGTTATAAATTGTAGCTTATTCGGCTTGACTTTTTATAAGAATCGATAGTGTTAGATATGGAATTGAATTTCAAGGATTTATATTCTGCATGGGAAACATAAAGATCAGAAACGTAGTTGATTGTATAAAAATATTTTAAAGTATATCATCTGAAATATTTTGCGCATATTTATCATTTTAATTAAAAAGTAGTTGAATACTGTTTTTACGTACAGTTCACGAAATTCAATTTTTATTAATTCATTTGATTTGTACATGTAAATGAATTAATTATGGTATATTTTAAAAGGATCAATTTGAAATATTCATTATTAAAATACAGGCATTTTTATTAAATCTTGATCCAAGACAATTTATCTAACTATACATTGAGAAAAAAGCTTCGTTAAATTTTACGGACCTTTGAGTAATCCATTGACATCAGGGATTACTAAAAGCTTGGTAAAATTTAACAAATCTTTTTCTCAGTGTATTAAGTTTTTTTCTTGAAGACGATTTAAAAGAGATTTTCTGAAGTATATGAAGTCTTATTAAAATTTATTTTATTTTTAGTTTTTTTATTTGTAATAAACCTAAACTTAACGCTCTTCCATCCTTCAACTCTTCTTTCAACTAATTTATTAATTTGATTCTTTGTAAGTTACTGTTTATTGTAATCGGCTTTTTTATTTTTATATTTTCATTTTCTTTTATAATTTGATGCATGATTTATTATTCTTTATAAATTTATTATAATAGAGTAACTTATTAACTATTGCAAATGTGTAAGTACAATTTATTAAACAAAGAATAAATTTTCTTTTATCAATGTCTTTATAATAATCTTCTTTTCTTATTATTGCTTTTAACTTTCTAACTGTAAATACATTTTATATTCAAAGCAATCATTGTAATTTCGATAAAACCGAAATTATTTAATTCTTTTGAAATAAACTCTTTTGACGCGAAGTTTCAATTACATATGAGCATTCATCGTTTTTTTATACTTTATTTTAATTCTTAGCTTTAGTTTTTTGTCTCTATATTCAAACACACCTGCTTTTGATGCAATTACAACATTAGTTTGATTACGAACAATATTAAGTAATTTAGTGAACAAATTTCAAGGTTTCTGATTTTAATACAAATGAATTTATAATTTTAATTTCAGTCGCTTTAATTAGAAATTTAAATTCAGAATCGGGTTTTCACTGTCCGTAAAATATTGAATTTATAATTGTTTTCAAAATAATTGTACTATGAAAAAGTTTGGATCAATACGCGGTTGAAAAGTAAAGTTGTAGATAAGATAAATTTTTTTTTTCAACGTTGTGGACACATCTGTGTTTAATTCGTTTCCTTCGAACTACCTTTTACTTTTTAATTACAATAAAAGTAATATCTCATTTGAATCGATAATCACTGATGGAGATTGAACTGCTTGATATTGAAATATGATTTAGGTTAAAATTTGTATTAAATAAAATATTGTAATAAGTGCAGTTTTAAGTTATGTCAAATATATGTAATTGATGTTGATAATATTATAAATAATTTATAACAATACACGAAGAAAAATTGTTGCATCAAAAATGAGTTTCCTTCAGTTAATACTCTAACCTAGTTTTATGGTTAAATTTTAATAAAAATAAAAGATTTTTGAAAGTTTTTAATATAATGTATAAAAATAAAACTGAACGAGGAAGACACTTTTTAATAAGAATTCATCAATGATATTAATAACAATTTCCAATACATGAAGATGATTTTTTCTTCTATTAAAATTTTGTAATTTCAAAACATTTTTCTCTAATCAAGTTATATTTTTACATCAACATATATTTTTACAAAAATTAATGTAATTCCTTTAAACATATATATACATATTTATTTAACAGTTCTAAATTTATAGCAATTTAAAGTGACCTTTTCTTTTCTGAAATTCATAATACATTATAATCAATTAGTATAACTTTAGCTTAAGTAAACACAACCAGGCATATAAAATTCTACCAGTGAATGGACAACACCCAATGTAAACTGTTTGTTTAAGTAATTATGTTTAGCACTGTCGATTAACATATACATACACATACATACATAGAAAGTTCCGAAAATACATATATTATATTATACAAGTAACATACAATTCTCTTATTAACTTTTTTTATTCTAAACTTAAATCTATTTCACGGTTATACAGATAAATTAAAAATATGCTTGTAGATTAGTTTAAAATGTGCAATATGTTACCAAATATTTATTTCGTTGGTACATATTAATTAGTAACTTCTAGTTTAACCACTTCAACTATCGAACATTCTTCCACTTTAAAATGTTAACGGGAATTAATCAATGTTTTGAACAAAGTTTCCTGCACAATTAATTTATTCATCAAGTCCTTTTTTTGCGTAATTTTTCATTCCTCAAAAAGTCTAAAGTTTTACTTTTTGTGACATTAAAAGTTCAAGTTATTTAATACCTTGTTAAAATAACCAAAACATTTTGGTTATTACAGATATAGTCACGTCAATTATTTTCTCTGAATCTCTTAGTGAAAATTGTGAGTCGTCGATGAGTTATTAAGAAGTCGAAGGTGCATTGTCAGCGGAATCGCTAACACATCATCGACGAGTTCTTAACGAGTCGTTGATGAATTGGAGTCGCGTCGTCAGCAACGGTGACGAATCTTTCACGAGTTGTCAATGGTGTGGATATAATTTCACAAAAGAAAATATTTTTTCATATTACTTTCTAAATGATATCCATCTTAACAAGCACCTTATCCACCAAGAGACATAAAGCCTAGGTAGAAATTGATACAAGTATTACCTTAGTAACTTCCAAGTTTATCTATCATATTTGCAAGTTACTTGTAAGATATTCTAGGGGGTGGTTGTCAATTTTATAACGCTGTTACACATAAGATATTGAATATAAAAACTCTTGAGTTACTTGATTGTTTTCTTTGCTAGTAACTAACATTATTCTTGTAAGATACTAGATAACCATTACCAGTGAAAAACTGATAAAATTTCTATCTGGGAAGCAATATTAAAATTGAGAAAGAAATTTATCATAATAAAATTTCTAGTACTTCAACATTTTTCCATTCATTTTTATTCATCCGGCGTGTTGTTACTAAAGAACATATAAAGTAATCCATTAACAAGATTTTTATAATTTACAGTAACACTAATATTGTTTGTAACTTATTTTTAGATTGCAATGTCTGGTCCACAAAGAAGCCCGAGTCTGACACAACTGGTGCCAAAATCGCCGAGTTCGTCTCCTCGAGTGTTCGAGTTTCCAGAGGAATTCTACCCGGAGACACCGAACACTAATTTCGATTTTGAAAGTTTCGTGAGAGCTGCTAAGGAAGGTGGCAGTTCCCACGAAGACCTGGGCATACCGGGAAGCGCGGGCTGTTACTATAATTTACCGGGACAAAAGAGTCCCAAAAGTCCTCAGCACCCTTATTCGCCTGGGTTGGCACTTCAGCTCAGTAAACCGAAAAGAAGCTTTGGCAAAACCCTCAGCTATCCGCCAAAAACCAGCACCACCTCAACGTCCTCGCAATCCTTTTCTGCTCGCCTTCCCGGCTCGCTGAACTTTAACACGAAAAACTATGAGAAGCGACGAAATTCGGCCTCGGGCTATGCACTGGCCCCGAAAAGTCCCCTATCTCCGACCATAGTCGCCTCAGCTTTCTCGCACAGTCCTACTGGTCGGAAGTACGAGCAGGACTTCCGTCACAGTGGAGGTCCCGGATCATCGTTCAGCAGCTCAAGTGGGAATTTAAGAAATTTCGATTCCAATAAGGAAAATCGCGGAGGCAAAATGACGAGGAAGCACATCAATAAGAGCCAGGGTTGCCTCAACGAACCTAGTGATAGTGATAATAACAAAAGTGATAAGAGTATGTCTAGAAGATCAACCAGTGATTTGACGGACCTGGGCGAGTCGGAAACGGAAATCACGATGCTCTCTAGTCCAGGAAGGCGAGGCTCCATGAAGGGCGGTCTAGGTAAGATTCAGATTTGTTTATTAATAACATTATAATGATGTATAATGTTACTAATGTACGCTGAGAAAAATGATATGTTAGTCCTGGTCTCTATATGTTCCTGTATAAAATAATGTTTGGCAAGGAGTGCCAGAATTCTGATAATTAGTACTTGAAAAATTGATACCATTTACCAGACTATCTGGTAATGTTCTTAACATTGGAGTCTCAAAATGCTACTGCTTTTATTATTTCATTTTTCTCAGTGTACTAATGATGTTATTTTATTAAATTTTCCGAGGATAAACGCAGAGAGAGAAGTTCATTTGAACAAATATAATTTATTAAATTAATTATATTTATTAAATATTGTTGAAATTTTAAGTTTCATTTCATCTGAATGTAGTTTTTTATAATACAAATACCAATGGTTTAACTTACGTCGGTTAAACATTTCGTTATATCACGTTAAACTGACCCAGGAAGTAAACGTGTTCATTTATTCGCGGGTTTAATTTATGATTGCCAGGCGTGATTTGTTTGATTTGATTGGATGAGTATGAGATACGGGCGGTGATAATAAATTATCAATCCGTTATCTCGAAATCGTGAATTCGAACATAAGAAAACAATGGCCCAACTCAGTTTTGACAAGGATACGTCACGCAAAGTTTCGGTGATTAATCGTCGGAAAAGTTCAAAATGAGTACGAACTAGCGCCCGAATATGTTATCAGTTTGAATTAGAATCGGAAAGTTTTCTTTCCGAAAGATTCCTTTCATTTTTGAAAAATACATTTGCTACTGCAGATAAGCGTACGCCCCAAAAATAAAACAAGTATATTCTTTGAATATCCACTAAAGATAAAAGTAAAAGAGGACGGGGTGAACAGTAAAATTTGACGTGATAAACAATTTGGAATAAAAGTCGTTGAGGCAGATTGGCAAGATGTTGAATTTTTAATTCAGATATTTCGAGTACGATTCTCGATAAAATTAACATTTTTATTATTTTTCTATCAATAGAAACGTACTGTGACCAAGCAGGAAAAACTTGCAACAATAATTATTATATATTTTAGAATGAAACTAGCCATTTTCCGCCCTAGAGCGGAGAGTTTCCGTCTTCTAAATAGGGCGAAAACAGGGCAGTTTCCCTACACGTGTTAAAACATTTAGTTGTGGTATTTTAATATAGTAAAAATTGTAAAACTAATACTTTGATACTTGCCAAGTTATAATGATTTACAAAATGAGTTTACACCAGTATTATTATAAGGTATAGTAATTTTTTTCAACTTTTTTCTTCGTCCATATTTCTGACATATTTCGCATAAAAAGTAGAATATTTTTGTCAATAATTGGTAATATTTAGAGCAGAGTATCTCCATATCAAGTTGATCAGTTTTTTCATCGTGCCGGAAATTGTTAATTATAATATCGATCATTTAAGTCGACATCAAGTCTAATAAAACTAAATTAACGTATTCGTGTCGTCGTAATTAAATATACCAGGACTTATTTTAAAATAAAATACAACAATTAATTTAAATACCGAGACAATTTATAATTAATTCTTGGGTGAACAATTTATAGAGGTATTCTAAAAACAAATTATTGTTTTATTGCAGTAGTGTGATTAATGATCGACAATGGGATCGAATTAAATGTTAACCTCTGCTATAAAAGTTAGCGAAGACATAAATTTTTTAAACGGCCACATTGTCGGTGGCGAATTTTTGAATTAAAATTAGATTTGTGATGCAATGAAAGCTCAGTCAGTATTAGGATAAATCTATTTAAGTTTATTAAACTTTTTTTTTATTATATTTTCGGATAAAAATAGGTGTAGTAAAAATTAATCATGCCCCATTATATATTGAAACACTGTTCGTAGTTAAACATAAGTTGTATATATATATATATATATATATGGGATGAGTATATACACTCGTTTTATCAAAGGGATGTGTTTAATGGGATGAAAAATTAGCAATAAAATATTATAATCTGCAATTATTCAATCGCAGTGATTTACATTTCCTCGCTGTAAGAATTATTTTAAAATTCTATGAATAATCATGAGATTTGAATATCTTCAGTGCACTTTCATAAATATGAAAGAACTTAAAAAAATTGTTACATATATTATAATGTAAATTATAAGATTCATATTTATTTAAAGGGAAAATGCAAACTAATTTTATCGATTCTTTAAGGAAAATATTATATAAAATTTAATCCCGATTTGCATATACTTATATTATTTTATGCATACATTCTACACGCGTTTTATTTGCGTAATGAAAAGTGATATTAATTTATTAGTAGGTGATATAATATTTTATAATAATTTTGGGGTATCTACTATTTTTTACTATTTTTAACTGTGTTCCAGATGTAAGTCCGTTTTTCAATAAAAATTTACTGCTTTTTAAAAGCAAAAACACTAGTTTCAAATGTTTATAGATAAAAAAGAAATATTTCCTTTTAAAAAACAGAAACACAGTTAAAAACAGTAATTTTTTTCTTATATTTCTGAACGTAGTATTTTGTAAAAATACTTTTGTCGAGGAATAGAACCCATTACCTCACAGTCTCGCGCTTTACCGCTACTCTAGGTCGTCACTTGTATAAACATTAGTCTTTGTCAAAGTTTAGTGTCAACATGAAAGGGGCGTGGCCTAAATATATAGATACCCCCGAGTTATTTTAAAATATAGTATCTATTAATATTAAAATTCTTCGTAGTATGAAACTATTTAAGTGGTTTAAATGGCAAACTATTAAGAGCCATATTAAAAGCCAAACTATAGAACAAAAATTTTCTCATCAAATATAATTTAAAGATAGCATAGATCATATAATTGCCATAAAATTATTATTAAATGATAAATATTTTAACGACGTCTTTCCTTTTAGATTCTAAAATTATAATATTATTTTATCGCTGCTCAATGATTAATTAAAAGGAAAAGTTTTTCTTTTACGTTGCACCTTTCATGATTCATAGCGCAGGTGCGTTTATACTTATCTCACTTCTCCACGTATCAGTCGTAAAAAATAAATAATATTAAACAAATGGATAACCATAGCAGCGCGGTGTTTCTCTAAAAATACAACGGAAAACTAAAATAATCTAAATTACTTTTCCGTGAACATATTTCGTAACGAGCATATGGACGATGATAAATACGAAGGCATGCGATAGACGTACTTTGAGAAGAAAGTCTCATAAAAATTACTTATTCTTTACGTTAACGTTGTTCAAAATTTATGTTTCTAATTCTAACTGAAAAAAAAGTTGCAATTTCGAGATTTCTGGATTTAAATTACATTATCCAATGGGCATACATTTTTTTTTATCTGCATTACCATAAATACACTGAGAAAAAAGTAATAGTAAAATTGAAAACAATTTATATCCATTCGAGGATATCTCTGAAGAGTGAAAATTTTTACTATGAAAATAAGTAAAAGTGATGATTATCAAAGCAACTTGTAGTACTTTTCTACTTATTTTTACAACATGACTTTTAAATTTTACTATTATTAACAGTAGAAATAATTACCTTTCCAATATATCCTCAAATTGATACAACAAATAGTAATTTGTGATGTATCTTTTTTCTCAGTGTATATCAATGTTGTACTTTTTTTAGTACTCCATTTTATTGTTTATTACAATTTTCATTATTTTCTTAATCGCAAATAAATTGTCATCCAAAATTTAACTTCAAACTTGGGCCTCTTTTATCACAGTTCAATGATTCTTTTTATCAGTGCATTTAAAATTACCATTCAAAACATCACTAACGTGCATTACTCGAACGCATACTGCCAGTCTATTTACACATAAATTCCCACAGCCAGCAAGTTTTACCTTTCCGAATTTAAAAAGCTGAATCGAAATTGGCGCGTACGAATGCTCTCGTAACATTATTCGGGAATTTACTTAACACCCTTTGACGAATTATATATCTAAAAGTGACGTTTAATCAAGAAAGGCGCGCAACTTTGTATTTCAAATAATATCCCGCTGGATGGGAATTCGAAAGCTCGCCACGGTGACGATCATTATTTGAATTGATGTAAAACTGAAGTGGGAAGACTGGTAATAATGTCGAGCTTCATTCAGGATATCTTGAAAATGTGATTTTATGAATTATTGGGCTCGCAGTTATTCCCCATTTTGATCGATTCAGCCGCCGATGAAGGCTTGACATTATGTCCAAGCAGTCGAAAATATTGAATGATCGAGTCGCTTTCACTTTGCCCCTCCTTCTCCTTCTTTCCTGCCCTTCGATGCTCCCTCTCTCTCGCTCCCTTGCTTTATTTCTTTCAATTTTTATTTCGTTTCCCTCTCGCCTTGTCCCTCCCTCCCTCTCTTTCTCTCTCTTTCGCTTTTCCATCTCCGTCGATGGACGAGCAGAAGCTCTTGAATTCTGGAAATATCCCGAGGGAGATGAAACATAACGCGAACAAGAACACGCATTGAGAGACAACGACGTGAATCGGAACGTGCTTTTCCCGTCGAGGAATTTCATGTATTTGGGTTCGTTCGTTCTGTGCACGCGTTGACGCACGAGAGCCGAGATGTATGAGTGAATAATACACAGGGGAATTAACTACTGATATCACGTTTGCGCTTGTTTTCCACAACTCGACCATTTTACATTCTTCCCCGAAAATACTTGTTCCGCACAATTTCTTTTGATAAAGTGTTTCGCCAAAAAAAAGGAAAAAAAAAAGTAAAAGGGAAAAAATTGGACGAAGCTTCGTTGCAAACTTTGCGTTTAACTATTGTTATACGAGAGTTTAACGAGTTGAGTGTGTATATGTGTGTATATATAAAAATGTTGATTTTTTTTTTCAAATTGAATCGTTGGCTTCGGTTTGATTATAGTTGTTGAACTTGTTAAACTTTTGAAAAGTTGATTAGTGGGGAAATAATGAATTCTCTTCTGGGCAACATGTCATGAACTTGAAATGAAGCTAAAAATCAATATGAATTCTTGAATCAGGGTTATAAATCGGGCACATCTGTTGCACATCAAGAAATGAAGCATTTTTAGAATTCGAATTTAGTGCATGGGAAGGATTGGAGATGTTATTATGAAATGTCAAATGAGAAATCTTATAACTGAATGGAATTATTATAATATGTAAAAATAATTTTAAGCTGTTTGTTTAGGCTTGGGCATTTGTAGTATTTTGTATGTAAAAATATAGTATAGGAAATGAGAAATGAATTTTAATTTTATGATATTAATTCTAATTTATAATATTAATTTCATGATATTAATTTTAATTTTATGATAAGAATAAAAAAATTATGAAAAAAGAAAATAATTGATTTGCTATCAATATTAATATTTCAATTTTCAATTTATCTTAAATTAATATAACAATGTAAATTGAATTTTTTTTAAATAAAAGTTATAATGAAAAGAATAAAATTATATGTACAAATTGCCATTTTTAATATAATGTTTTAACCTAATATCTTTTTTTTAAGTAGAATTAATTTCAATTTAAATAATTTAAAAACATTTTATTTTCAAAGAATACTCAAAATTTAACTTCATTTGTATTTCATCGGTAAATTTGTTCCCCTTGAGGACCTAATCTCCCCATCAATTGTTCTTTCATCAACGGCGACATTCATTTATTTATTTTTATTGTCACAACTAATTAAAGGGGAAGCTAGATAATGAACTATATAATGGTTGACTCATTGTTTTTTGAGCAATTTGGTAATCGTTATGAGAAGGTTAATGCACTTCTCAATGTCGTGTGCTTTAATAGCAAATAATACCTTTGGTACATTCCAAAAATACTTTGAATATACCAAAGAAATACTTCAATGTCCAAATTCAAAAATATTCATAGCAGATTCCTAGGAAATTAATATAGTTTAAAATTTCATAATTTTACTATAAATATTTCTGTCTTACTATAATGCCATAGTGTCATCATGATATATTTCCAAATATTCCAGTGTTATCAATAATGGATAACATAAAAGCAACATGTTCAAAATCTATCATCATTCGTAGTTGATCTGATAAATTGTAACTTATAACGAGTAAAATATTCAACGAAAAACCAACGTTATTGGTTTAATGGCATTTTTTCATTCCCATGTATTTTCGGTGATTTTGCATTAAGAGCCAGTAAATGCATATTGCGTGTGCATTAATTAAATGTACGAAATTACCACTTTTTTTATTTCAAAATCGATAAATTGTATCGTCCAATTTGTTCGAAAAGACTGTAATTAAAACCGTTTCAAACGAATAATAATGCATTTTCATCGATTTTATGCTGAAAGAATTGAAGCAATTTTTGAATTCGGCTGAGTATTACTATTTCCAAAAAAGAGATAAGTTTTCTAAATATTTGTGTCGGAATATGCAAGAGTCAAGATTCAAAATGTTTCTAAAATTTTAACTCTTCGAAAACGAGAACTGAATCAATTTTTTTGGGTAATAGTATTATTAAGATTCATAACATAAAAAAATTTTATTTTATGTTACATATTATTTTTAAGAAAGTTTAAGAAATTTCTAAAAGCTCTTCCTCTTTTTATATGTTGTTTTTGGTTTATTACTTTCAAGTAATTTTCAATGTAGAAACACTTCATGTTTTTGAGACCAAAAATTCGCAGGTTAAAAATGAAATAAGCTAATCCACTTGTTGTTTGCTAATTATTTCCCATATCTTCCTTGGACTGCCGCGTTCAGAGATGAACTTAACTACTGAGGTTGCGTTTAAGAGGGTTAAAACCTTTACGGAAATTGGTTATCAGAACTGTAATAACGTAACTACAACTGGTAAAAGTGATCGATTATATTGATTATATCCGTTCGAGACAAATTCTATGTTCTGTCTTTTTTCCCAATTTTTAATGAGTTACTGTTTCCACAAACAGATTTGAACACATGATTTATGGTTATGAGGTTCAAATCTTCCTCAAAAAATACGATTTTTTCGTATCAAATATATATTTTTTTCCTAACTGGTTCTTTCTGGAAAATGTATATATGGTATATATATTCAATAAGTAATGTTTTATAATTAGAATTCTAAAATTTATAGGTAAAATTTTCTTTTTCTTCTTTTCTATTTTTAACAGTCATTCATCATATTCTTCTTTGCTTATGGTTAATTATATTTAGTTTTGAATTTCCGTAATTTCCCTAAGTTCAAACTTATGTTTCTGACACGAGTGACAACTTATTATTTACCGCAATTTCTTTGCGAAAGCATTATTGAATGCTCGCAGGAATTTAGTTGGAAATGCTTAATTTATTATGCAGTCGATTGTTCCTTTGAAAAGTGACATAAGATATAAATGAAGAGGGTGCTGAAATTATTTGTCAACTAGAAGCTTAATAATTTATCCCCATTTTATTTGCATTGAGAGAATTGTAACAGAAAATACTGTTTTCAACTTTGTTCTCATAATATTTATGTGAAATATTATAACATAATAATACCAATTTTTATAATAAAGTTATTATTTTGCAACATACAGTTCTCGATTATTTTGATAAAAATTGTTTTGTTTAGTTCAATTATTAATCAGAAGAATTCACAGAGTAAGTGAATCAGAATGTTATTTCCAATATTCAAAATAATAAATATTGCAATCCCTATTACCATTTTCAAAACAGTTGAAATTTTAAATTAGATAGGCTTTTCGTTTGAATTCTCTATAAGGACTCATATTACGTGGCTAGTTTCAAAATATCTTGTGTAATGGTACATTTATACGCTGTTGCGTAACAATTATACAACATTACGTAAGAAATATATAGAATTATATTACAAGTGTTTAGCTGTATGGAGCAATTATATAATTATATAATGTTACTGCAACAGAGGGAGAGAAGGAAAGAGTGAAAAAGAGGGAAAATCATAACTTTTGTTTTTCATTGTTAATTTGCAGTTTCCTTACATTTATTTTCATACCAGCTTTTAATATCCTCCAATTAACTCTCGATTAATATCTCTTTTCACTTCTCTAATTCCATCGCTTAGTTACGATTTACAATATTTAAAATTCACGTTATATTCTTTAACCGTCATTTGAGTAGACGACTTTTAATTGACATTTTTAATATTCCAATAAAATATGAATAGCGTAATCATCAAGTATTTGGAGTTATAAAAAAATGAAAAAAATTTAAATGAAGATATAGAAATTTAGATGATTTTTAATATAGATAACCAATTGCGACTGTAATTGGACTAAAGTGGGGTCTTCGTTTGGGCTTTATGTCGTCATAAGCACTGAGAGCAATTTACTAGTTATTGTCGCTATATTTTATGATAATCGAGGGATATAGAGGACTCTATTTTATATCACTAGAATGGATGTCGCAACATTCTTTTCTTGCCTAAAAATCTGTCCATTCGAACGATTCATTTTCTCCTAATATTCGTATTTGGCGCGGTTGCGCGCGTCTTTTATCCAATAACTGCAACTTCACCGTGAACTCTGCCACCTAAGAATGGATGCGCGCGCATTTCATCTAACAACCGCAATTTCACGTTGAGCTTTGCTTTTTAAGAAAGAAAGAAAAAAAAAGAAAATTACAAACAATCACAATTAACGTTCAACATACGTAATTTGAATCCACAGTTCAATTAAATAGAATTTTTACCGCGATTCTACCGCGCGATTTACCCTCGTTTCTCGTTCCGACGTTGATTTACGAATAAAGAAAGCATTAATTATCCCACGTCAGACAAGTTGAAAACAATTTTTTTTCTCTCACATAATGTAAAACTGAAACGGACGATAAACACGTCCCCGGGCGGAATTTTAATTTTTCCCCGGCTAGACGCGATTAGACGAATTTGACTGGATGTACTTGAGATACGGACAATGGGAAATATTTATCAATCCGCTATCTCGGAATCGGAAATTCGGTCACGAGAAAGCGGAGTTGACCGGGCCCCGACTTTTGACAAGGATACGTCACGCAATGTTTTGTGTAATTAATCGTCGGAAACGCTCGAAATTGGTTGTACGAACTGGCCGCCCAAACAGCGTTATCAGTCGTGTGGATTGGAGCCATCAAAAGTTTCGGCGACTTCATTAAGCGAATGTCGCCGTTGGTTTTTGTCCGTCGCCGTGCATAACACGCGCGTAACAATAGAAATAATGAATCATGCTTGAGGAGCGGCGCGCGCAATTATTTTTGCGCACAATACGGCGGCAAATGAAAATGAGCGAGCGGAGTTTAAATTTGATGGGGTATAAATTAAGCGTTTGAGACGGCAAGAGGGGGGGGGGGGGTCGGGAATTCGCAATGAAATGTCATTTGCGCGATTGTCGCCCAGGAATCCGAGGGGCGGTAAAATGGGCGCGATCGGCGCGCGTCCGTATTCTTAACCGACTTTTCCGCGGCTTTATTGATAAATTTTAATCCCGCGCGAACGCTCGGGCATTCATTGGCACCGATCCCAGTGTAAATACGGTTCAAACAAAGCGGAGGAATTCAAACGGGTCGCGCAGCATGCCTGCAAATAGTTGGTACGTGTTTCAATCCCAAATTACGTTGGCGTTATCGCGGGGCAAAATCTGCATTGTACCATTTTAAGTAAAATAACCGTCGCCGGGGAAAGGTCGTTATGGTAAATTATTCAGTAAGGATACTGCTCGATCATAGGATTGCATTTGCCTTGAATAAGGGACGGGGAACTGATCTGATTATGTTGATTCGGTTCGTTAAAGGCGATGATATACAAGTTAAATTGTAATGTATGCGATTTATAAAAGGGGTAAAAACTTTTTTACGTCATTTTCTTAATTATTCTTAATTTTCTTTTTTCTTTTCAAATTGTTCCCTTGCGTTACAGTCCACGAAAGAATCGTTTAAAAATGTAATTCTACACTGAGAAAAAGAATATATTAATTTTTCGTATATAGTTAGGAAACTGAGACTATACGGAAAGTATAAGAAAATTTCAAATAAAATATATGAAAGCTTAGCATTAAGTATGCGAAAAGGAAACATAATTATATAAAGTAGTGTAATATATGTGCTAAGTTTTCATATATTTAATTTGAAAATTTCTTATACACTACATATAGTTTCAGTTTCCTATTTATATACGAAAAT